>JAOVVB010224763.1:0-10496 GCA_028570985.1 Heterobranchus longifilis
ATTGCAAATAAGTAAAAAAAAGAAATCATCTACCAGAGACACTTAGCTTACTGCTAATTATCAAGCATGCTTTCACTTGGCTTTCACTGCATAATTCCTATAAAAACACACAACCATTGCCAGCAAGATAAGCGGCCCCCTGTGTCTACACAGCATTTTAAATGGGGTCTTTCTTAAAATGCATTACTGTCTTTCTGGGGGCTCCGTTGTGTATTCAAAGTCATATCTGATGGTCAAAGTACAAACACAAAGTCACAGAAAACATTGTTGAAGGAGAGGTTAACATTCAGCTTGTTTTAGTGTGTGCAGATGTATCAGATGATGACAACCAGCAGGAATCATCAGAATGACCAAATATCCACCAATAGATCAACAAATCTCATATCTCAGTCTGATATGAAACAGTGGGGGAATCGATCAGTTGAATTTTGAGTTTACGGTGTCGTGCTTTCTTCCTTCCTGTTGTAAAACTACCATTTAAGGTTACACTTCCTTCACTGCTGTTGTCAGAACATATATTGTCTATAATGAGTTGTCAGTCCCACAGTCTAACCAGAGACGCTTCATTAATGCACACTAGCTGTACTTGTCAACTGTTATCAGACCCAGTTACCGGCCACACCCCCAAAAAACAAAGATAACACCTTTAATGTGTTTTTCTTTCTGGTAATGTGTTGATCAATGTGGGTAAAGGAGGTAGATGTATGGAAGACAGGTGGGAGGTTTGTCTGATATCAGACAGAATTATCAACTAGTTACACACTCCTTTACATCTTCAGTTCATTCCACTCTAACTAATTTACAAGGGGAAGGGAGATTCGATTTTTCCAAACCAATCACCAGAGACTTCCGGTCAGAGCCGACCAACTTCTGGTTAGCGATGTGATAACTTGAATGGGGATGAAATCAATCAATCGAGCGGCTCGTCTAGACCGACTCGGTCAAATTCTGATAGTGAAGCGAGTCATTTTGGAGGGGTTGTGATGCTCAAAACAATTTATTCACCGTTTTACAGCCACAACAGTAGCGACGGAGTCAGTAAACCATCGGAACGACGTAAAAACAAACTACGATGTCAGCGACATGCCGTCTATGTAAACACACAGCTTCACAACAGCGTTAGTCCCGCCCATGGCGCTGATTGGCTAATCGTTAGTCTCCCTGTGGTGCTCATTGGCTCGGTTGTCACGACGCCAGACGAATCAGTCAACTCGATGGAGTCGGCGGACTCAAACGTCTGGACCCGGGAAAAGGTGGGATGTAAATATTATAAGATTAAGACATTAATCCTAAACACATCAAGCTGAAGTGTCTCTGGTAGATGGAACTATCCTTTAGATGTAATTTGATTTGAAATAATTGTGTGCACTGTTTTTCACATTCTTTAGTTGTATATCATCTGCACAGTTACTATTCCGTGCACATGCGGTAGGTAGCATTGTGTGCACATGTATATATTCTCCTTTGAAGGCCACAGCCAGGCAGTTTTTAGGATCCCAACTTGAACATAATGAATTTGCTTGTGTGCAAACACATGTGCATATACAAATATATGCAAAGAAGGTACATAAATATGAGTACTCATATGGTTTTATATACGTGCACTTTCTCATTTCTTTTTTGGTGTTGGTTTTGAATCAGCTTTGGATCCTGAGAGGCCATTTTCCGTGTTGTCGATCCCTGATGAAGTTACAAGGCACTCCTTACTGCAGCGGCGTTGGAGGAAATAAAGAAGACAACGTTAGAGCTCTATGTACAGTATCTGAGCCAAGCATGCAAACAATGTACTCTGATGAAATGCTTGCATTGCTGGTAAATATCCAGGTGGTTGTGAAAACTCACTTTTTCTCCTCAAGCTTGGATAGAACAAAGAGAGTGAAGTTCTTGAGCAACATGAAGCCCATTAGCGCTGCGATGGCTCCGCCAACAGCTGAGGCTATGATGATGGTCAGCGTGTTGTCCACCACCCTCACTGCAGACATTAACAACACACCAGGAATGATGATGGGGAAAAAAATACATCATAAATACATTTTACTTTTTTCTACAACGTATGTGCTGTTACAAAGTCTTCTAATTCGAGAAAAGCTGGTGCCTTCACAAGAGATTAGAGCTGTAGTGTGGTCTCGGCTGCAGGTTTCTCCTATACGCCCGACACACCAAAACACAGATTTAATATATATATACAAACAAAACCCTGCTGGCTGGGAGGAGAGAGAGAGAGATAACATAACATATACCCAGTCCTCTGATATAGTAATCAGAAGGAGCTGATTCAGGTGTGGCTCATTCTCTGCCTCCTAAACAGGAACACGACAAACACAAGAGCCACAAACAGAATGGGATGGGGTCATCACCGTGTTAGCTATCAGTATCGAATGTGCAGAGAAAAATCTATGTGCACGGGTGATGGAAGTTTCTACTTTAAGAAATTGTGATGTTATAGATTTATTTTAAGTTCCTTCTTAAAGTTTAAAGTGATGAACAACAACTGCATGATTATAACTACCTCATGCTTAAAACTAGAGAATGCTTATTTGTGTTTATTTGTGTGTGTGGAGGGCCAAAGCTGACTCAATATTAGAAAATAACTAACTGAATAAATGCACAAAGAGAACAAGCATTACATCTGTCATAAATTAATTCCACCTTTTTTTATTTTATCTTTTACTGTCGTCTAAGGATTTATTTTCCTTCTGCTGGATTTTTTTTTTTCATTTTTCCTCAACAGACTAAACATTTGTTCAGCAGTACTGTCCTTGTATATGTGGCCTGATTTATCATCAACATATAAATTAATGCATGAATTAATGCATGTTCTAGTTTACTTTCACTGCAGTATGCACATTATGAGCGCATGAAGAAAGCCCCAATGAGTTATCCCAAATTTGTGATTGGCCAATAATATACAGAATGTCAGGGCATATAGTTAAACTAGTGATCTATAGGGATGTGTTGTCAGATTGGGAAGTTTTCTGCATAATTATGCTCTTTTTCATTGCTGAAAGAGGTGGATTTTTGTGTGCAGGTACAGTAGGTGAATAATGGGCTGGTTTAGGATAATTTGAGCAGGTTTCTAAAGTCTACTGCATATACAATATACAATTTCACCTGAAGACCCTGTTTATATGTATAATGAAAGGAAAATAAATCAGACCCCTCCCTCGCAATATGTCAGCACAGACCTGGACCTGGACTACTCACACTCGTCCACCACGATGAGGTTGAAGATGGCGCTGTGGTTCCTGCCCTTCTCTTTGGGGTTGCGTCCAAAACAAGTGTACTGGCCTCCGTCCTCGAAGGTGATGTTCCACAGCAGGATGGAGACGTTGTGCTGAATGTTCTTCCCCACAAACTCCACTCGCTCTCGATATATATTCACATGTGGCTTCGCCGTATATGACGCTATCACAGAGTCACACACCTGATAGGACCAACAAGCTGTCAGTCATCCAGAACTGCCAAACAAGTCACCCGCACATCAATCTTTCTCTCAGACGGGTCGGTAACACTTTATGGTAAGGGTACATGAATTATCATGACTTCATGAAGTATCAAACATCAGTATCACCATAAGTAAGTCTGCAGTTAAAGGACAGGCCAAGTCACAGGAGTACACGTGTGTGTGTTGTAATCATGATTAACTAAGCTAGCCTGGTATCCAGCCATTACCTGCTGAGCCAGTGTTTCATTTTCTCCTGCAGGATCCGTCTGGCCTCTCTGCCACTCAAACAGATTTCCACTCAACTCAAAACTTGTAGATCCAATCACAACCGTTTATTTCATATGGGGCGGGTTTAAGGCGATGACTGGCGGAGGACCGTCATGTTAGAATGTAGTTACAGAATGTCCGTCCAGCGCAACACGACAGACACGAAACTGTCAAGCTAGGCGGTGCTGATCAAATATCAATCAAGACTCTTTTACTGTATTGCCTATTTCTCGCCTAAAATGTCTTCAGAAACACATTTCAGTGTACGTTGTAAGAGTAATTACAGAAAGTTTGTGACCAGGTCGCCATTTTTTTTTATGTCAGCCACTTTCACCACAAACTAAAGTGTTGTGTGTGTGGTAGGCGAAACCAAAACAAAGGTGCTGATTGGCTGATACCTGCCACCTCAGTTTTGTTGCTCTGATTGGTTGTAGCTCTATCCAGAGGTCTGCGCTGTTGAAAATCGAAAATCAATTGATAGGTACCAGACTACCTCGCATTTCAAATTAGTCTGGCGATGCCAGGCTATAACTAAGCATTACTTTTTTCAGAACTTCATAATGTTTATGGTTTGTGATCTGGTCTGTCTTTAACACTGATAAATAATATGATTATGATGATGGTGGTGTATTAACCATTTGTTGCTTATGAATCAATCATCTTTGTAACCCCTCAAATCACTGCTGTGAGTTGTGGCCAGTCCCTTTAACTGCAGACAGTTGTTGCATTAATTATCATATTGTTCTTACATTAACTCATGCATAAGATACTAATTCTTGTACAGAACGAAATTAATTAATTCATGCTTTTTCATGCACTAATGATAATTCGTGTACCCTCACCACAAAGTGTTACGGAGGGTTCTTACCTTCTGCATGGTGCCGTTGTCATTGAATTGCCAGTTGAAGTAGAGGTCCTCGATGCCGATGCAGCTGGCGTATGTGCAAGGCAGCATGACTGTGCTGCCATTCACAGCCTCCAGGAAGGGAATCTTCCCTACAGACATCTCAAGAGCCTGGACAGAGCACACACCTGAGGAGGAGGAGGAGAATAGAAAACACAAGATAAGACTACACAGGGGACGAATCAGCTTTACAGGGCAGCAGTGTTGTGCGAGCACAAAGTCAGTCTGCTGTAAAGCAATAGTTCAACATTTTGGGAAATGCGCATATTCGCTTTCTTGCTGAGCATTAGGTGAGAAGATCGATACCACTCTCATATCGTTAAGGCAGCAGACAGTTAGATTATCTTAGCATAAAGACCGGACACAGGTCACCAGATCAGTCTGCCGACCAGCACCTCTAAAGCTCACTAATTAACACATTCTATCTTGTTTGAATAATATGTACAAAAAAAGAAAAGAAAAACAAAGTGTAAAAATGACAACTTGCAGTTTTATTGTGCACCAGACTATTATACTGCCTAAAATCTTGTCATCATTGTGAGAAAACCACAGGGTTCCCACACCTTCTTAAACTCTTAAAGGACTTTCCAGGCCCAATTCTCTCAAATTCAAGGACCCAACGCAGCCTAGTTTGAATCAAGGGTAACTACTGTTACAACACACGAGCAGGCTTTACAGAAGCTCACAGACCTGCATCATTTGACTTCAATCACTCAGGCGCGCACGCGACTGTCGCACTTTTCTCGAGGCAGGTGGTGCGACTGTGGGAGACACGCAGACAGCGGAACGTAGCCTATTTACTAACGTTAAGTAAAAAATATATATCAAAAGAACTTACATTTCTATTCTTGCACAAAATATATCAATTCAAGCACTTTCAATGACCCATGTCTGTTTATGATTATAAAGTTAAGTCACTGCTAGTCTTGATTTTTATTACCTTTCCAGTCTTTATGCTAAGCTGGCATATTTTCACAGATATGATGCTATCTGTACCAATCTTCTCTAACTCTCTGCAGAGAAGCAAACAAGCATATTCCCAAAAAGTTGAGCCATTCCTTTCAGTTCAGTATCCAGATTCCTAGGTGAGCATATCAGGACATCAGTCAATTGTTGACCATTTAAATAAAGAACTATGTCATGACACAATTTCTAAATCACCCCAAGCATCGTTTTCTACATTCAATGTTCTGTAAAAAAAAGTTTTAATTTCTGTGCATATTGGACAACATATACGCAGATACCGATAGATGCAGATATGTCTGTGACAGGCCAGTATCAGCCGATAATATCGGCAGACTGATATATCGGTCTGACTCTATACATAATATGTCTATTATTGACGAGTCAAACCGTAACATGACACCACAAAGTCCTTGCTGTGACATTACTGTAAATAAGAGAGTGAAATCTGCTGTGCCCCTAGCTTGTAAGAATGGTAACTGTACACCGGGGACCACAGTCAGACAGCATCAGGAAGTCCCACTGATTTATACTTCCACCAATCACAACAGAAGGTGCAGGAAAACTGCTGTGTCTTTTTTTTTTTTTTTACTGTTTGTCTTTTCCTTAGCAGGTATTCCACCTCCCCATTTAGCTGCTCAGTTTTGTGACATGTCAAGGTCACAGGTAGCAAAGAGTTAAAGTATATGATTTCAGCAGGTCAAGGACAGACTGTACTGTAGGTCTGTTCCACCATTAAAGCTCCTTGTGCTTAATGCTTCCATCTAGTGTGTGAGGTGTAAACTACATGCCCACAAGGTGCTGTGCAGAACTAGTACACATATGCAGAGGTTACAGAGAAAACACACAGCACTGACACCTGCATATGATGAATGGTTTCAGCTGCATTTTCTGCACTGCTTCTATCATTGCCACAATTCTGCCCTCTGGTTCGTGCACACCGCGTTACGCTTCGCTCATAACACGGTCAAGGTCAACGTCTGGCAAGCACCATTGCAGCAAATAGGAGGAACATTGCTAAGAACAGCAGATTCGGCTTCACGCGCTGTACAGTATGTGGGAATGTTATTGATTCATTCTCATCTCACCCTTGCTATCTCGCAAAACTCACTCTCAATCTTTCTCCTCAGCTGGTCCAATGCAGCACCGTGAGCTTGCAAAAAAAGCTAACAGAAACAGTGACGAGAGAGCAACAGCATCACCCCTCCCATCTCTTTTCCTCATGCACATTTTATAGTGTCACTTTTATCAACCTTTTGCAATATTTTTTGTAATATTCCATTGTCATTCTTTCCATCTGTGTCCTTAAAATCTTTGTTTTCCATGAGAGTACCCTGTTTCTATCACTGCAGTTACTGAAGAGACCAAGAACAAAACAAGTAGAATTACATGTTTAACAGTGCATCGAATACAGTACATTCTGTTCTTCTTTCAAGAACTTTGATCTCCTTGTGTTTTGTCTCTCACAATATTCAAATATTACTCCCCCTTAAATCAGTAGCCTCCTGTCCATTGTCTCTTTTTCTTTTTTATTATTTCTTATTGAGGTTTCTAATTAAAGTTTTGTTTTGCAAGGTAAAGTTTTGGTGCTTCAGATAAAAGTAGAACAGTGATGCTCCAGTTTATGCTAGCCTATATATGTCAACTGTAGAACAATAGGGTCTGGATTGAATAGCTTTCATTTCGGTAAACAACTCCCTGGCCTGTTTATATTTCTTTAAACCAATCACAATCTTCACTGCAGCGAAGGGACTTTGAGAACCACATGGAACCACACCTCCGGCTGGGGTCTCCTCCCGGCGGAAGTATGACGCTTTATACCGACACTGCTCACATAGCAACCCAGACTCTAGCCAGACCAATACTCAGATTACAATATATCGGCAGATAATATATATTTTTAAAAACATAAACACATAATGTAAACAGACAATGTTGATACGGATCCCTTTGATTTATTAATTTATTTTAATTAATTTTTACCAGGACATTTTGCAGTTGAAAAATCAACGTGTTAGTGCTCTCTGGTGGATAAACTATGTAACGGCAACACTGTTTCTCAATTACCTCTAACCTACTTTGGCATTTCTGTACTGCAATTTCTAGTGACTTATCAGCTGACATTTACACCAATACAGAGATATCTGCAATAAGCTAATATTGGCCGATATATCGGTCTAGCTCTACAATAAACCACCAGCTATTATGAAATGTAATAGGTGACCACACATGAATGGCACTAGATAGCATTTCTTTGAAGACTGGGGTTTTTAGGTTAAGAAGGGAGAAGAATTGATCTTATTCATTAGAGGTCAAAGGTGTGAAAGGAGACATCTACTGGTTTGAATGGTTAGGATGTTGAAAAACAACAGCAGATGTATCTTATAGAGGAATCACTATAGCTATAGTCTATTCTGCTTAACAAGTATAATGTGTACAATGAGGCACCGTCTTAACCACCTCATAGTGCATTACAATGGAAAACAAATATGATGGCTTATCCATAATATAATATTAATGATGCTTAGATGAAACTGCTGTAGCAGCTTTCTCTCTGCTACTAGGCCACCTGCATCTGCTGGTTAAGTCTACCATGCAGTATTTGTTATAGGTGACCAAAAATATGTTATTCATTCTAAATAAAGACAACACCTGTGAGCAAGAAATAGCCATGCTTCTTCTGAACATAACATTAAAAAGGCAACACAAATACCACTATACAAGCCAGTTCATGTGTGTACATGGGAGATTAATAATTTAGATTTACTGAGAATTACTAATGTGATCAACACTTTAAGTGACCATTGTGTCATGGAGGTTAATCTTTTTAATGAGTGTTTGCTGCACTATTGCTGCACTGATGCTCCGCACCCATAAGTAGGTTTATAAAATTCCAAGAAGTATTTATGTTGTGTTACTTTACTTAAACAGGGACAATGTACAAAGAGCATTCACCTTATATAAAACAAGGAGAGATGTACTGTACCGGGTTTTAGCAGATTGCTATTTTACTGTAAGTAATGAATGTAGGAACAATTTTAGGAAAATGTATGACATACATATTCTGACACATGCATTTTACTCTACATAGTTAATTGTCAGATAATGGCTAAAGCAGGATGGCAACATCTATGCCAGTGTACACTTGATATATAAGTGTCAACTATGACTGAAAATGCATTCTGATGGGATGCTTTCTTTTCTTCTTTAAGGACTTTATTGGATTGGAGATGCCTGGTTGGGTGTTGTCTCCAATGTTCACACCTGATACTCCGTATCCAAAACACCATAACCCACACGGTCAGTCTCAGATCTGCATGTGAGTTTACTTGAGACAACAATGTCAGATCTGGATGCTGTGACTGTACAGTTACTCAGTACCTGGATCCAGGAGTTCATGACTCAAATAGAAATAAAACTGATGTTTTACCGGACACTGCTCTGAGTGCCTCTGCTGCACTATTACTGCAGATGCACCTCTTGTCCAGCACAATACGCTGTGACTGGCAGGGCCTGATCAAGAGTGCCTACAGTCTGACACAGCTTTCTCATCGCAAGAGCCACTATTCTGCTGACATTTCCTTTTGTGGACATACAATCCCAATCCAAGCCAATACGGATCACAGCTAACTGTTACTATCAGCCAAAGACTTTAATCCAGACAACCACATTTAACGAAACCTTCACAGTCCTCTGTGTTTCCAGGCAGAACTAGCTGCACATTTTGTTCATGAGATGAAACACGCAACCTCCAGAAAAAAAACAAAAAAACGACTGTAGTCCCAAAGCAAAACCCTTCTGCGAAACATAGTGTACCGACACATGCCCTAAATACAATTGCAGCCAGCACCTACGTAGGTCAGAAGCTGATGAAGGTCAACGTCAGATTTGGAAAAGCCACAGCATAAGAACACAAACACACACTGATATTGACACAAGCTTTTGGTATTTAAGGAGGGGAAAAAAAAGTTTTCAAAAAAGGGAGATGAGGAGTCAGGGAGGCAAATAAATGGAGGTGACGTAAAGTGCGAGCCAGACATTACCAAGCAGCATAGAGAAGATCAGGCCGATCGGCCTCGGGAGTTCAACCCCAACCCACTGGACCTCCATGGCAGCCAGATCTGCTCCAAAACAAATACTGCTGCAGGATCCAGCGGGCTCTAGATAGCTCGTAGAATATCCTTCAGCGGAACTTGGCCTCTCTGGTATATTGGATTAAATCTGGAAGGTGCTGTCTGGTGTCTGGACCCCAAGCGAGGCACGTCCCAGTCGTGCACCTACAGTAGTCCCGGGGGTAGGGAGCCTGCCCGCCAGCCCCCGCAGCACTCCTGTGGAAGAGACTGTAGGTTAGACAGAGGGCAAAGGAGGAGGAGGAGGAAGAGACACAGAGAGAGAGAGAGAGACAGAGAAAAGTGCTCAACTGAAATAGGACATTAAGTCACTATAAAAGCACAGACAGTACAGTAAAAAGTTACATTTCTACAGATATAGTGTGTTTCCTGCATGCATGAGTCGACATACGCACATCTCTTTCCTAGGATGTAAAAGGGGTAAAGCTTAAGGGCAAAAACATGAAAACATGCACACAGTTCAAGTTTTGTCATGCCTACCTGCAGCCGGTGTTCACTCAGAGGCCGGCAGCCTGCACAGCTGAGTCAGTGTGGACAGGACAGCGGCAAACACTGCGCACAGTCAGGGTTCACTCAAGGAGAATCCAGCGAGCCAGCACTTTCACTGCAGAGCCAGCCACATTGCAGCGCCAGCCAGGACGAGAGACAATTAGAGAGGAGAGGGGGAGACAAACAGAAAGACAGACAGATGCGTAGAGAGAGACAGACGGACAGGAGGAACAGCCGCTGCTCTCATTCCTCCTCAGCAGAGCACTAATGACGCTGACTCTTCTCCCTGCCCGTCCCT
>JAOVVB010224774.1:0-10496 GCA_028570985.1 Heterobranchus longifilis
TCCAGAACTGCAACTTCAGTGTGCTAATTTTTATGCCTCATCATATTTTCTTGTTTAGATCCATTGTCTGCTTTACGTTTACCTGGCAGTCCTGTCACAACATTCTCCATGCTTTGCTAGCAGTGCAGCAAAACCATGCATCATTTATTTATATTTAGCCTCCCCCTCCCCGTTATCACTCTGGACCCCCCAGTTTGAGAACCACTGTTGTACACTGACCATCGCCAAAATGTGTTTTCAAAGTGATCGTTATTCATACTTCTGTTTAATTTCCTAAGTCTAATTTGCTTATGTATGTGTATGTGTATGTGTGTGTGTTTTCCCTACAGATGGCTGCTTATTTCACCCACTGTAATCTCCAGCCAGTCCACATGGTTCTGGTGTTGCGCACGGCTCTGAACCTCTTCTTCAAACTGCGTAACTTCAAGACGGCTGCCGGCTTCGCTCGCCGCCTGCTGGAGCTGGGGCCGAAGCCAGATGTTGCACAGCAGGTCGGTTGTTCGACATCCACAGTTTAAGTTTGAGTTTTAAATGGACAGCACTATGCTGTTTTCTCATCTCTCACCATCATGTTAAATCTCTCCCTACCATTCAGACGCGCAAGATTTTGGCAGCCTGCGAGAAGACCCTCACAGATGCCCACCAGTTGAACTACGACCCCCACAATCCGTTCGACCTGTGCGCCGCCTCTTTCGTCCCTCTGTACCGCGGACGTCCTGTTGAGAAGTGCCCTCTGTCTGGAGCCTGCTACTGCCCTACATACAAAGGCCAGATCTGCAGGGTCACACAGGTAGGTCGGGACTCGGGACAGCCATGTACAAATCCAGTCAACCCTGAAAAGCTCTTCAAAATAATAGATTGCATTTATATTAAACTTTATAAGCGGAAACTTTCAAAACCATCTGAGTCACAAAGTTATGGAGGTTAAATAGTTTCATAGTGACAAACACACAATTAAAAGCAAATGTTACTGATTTAATGAACTTATATTTATATAATAATAATAATATACTGTATGTTGGGGGGTAGCTGTGGATAAGGGAGAAGCATTTGTGAACACCATTTAATCAAAAATCATCATGTACATTTGTAAATCTTGTTTTTATTTGATACATTTGTCACTAGTATTGAGACTCATTTCAGTGCATACGGGACGGGAGGAAGTAAAGTAAATGATGAAGAAAATGCGAAAAAGAAACACAAAGTACAGCCTGAAATATAATAAAGTAGTATAAACAGCTGTTGTGTTTCAGCAGAAAGATTAGTCGGGCTTCCTGGTGGTTGTGTGGATGTGTGCGTCTCTATTGTCACTAGAAACAGAGATTAGCGAGTGATTCTCTTATTTATTATTTACCTGTAACCTTTCAATTTCACCTTATTTTCTAGGCGACGGAGATCGGTAAGGATGTGATCGGTCTGCGTGTGAGTCCACTTCAGTTCCGTTAAGAAGAGGTGGAGAAGATGAGACGTGGAGAAGAAAAACACAAATACATCCACACTTACTCTGTAGAAATATTACAATTATTGACATGAGAAATGAAAGCAGAGATATATATGTTTGCTCACAGTGATGTTAAACCTCTTTAATCCTTTTAACTACCGTATTTCTTGTCTCACCTATCCTGCAAAAAGCTATTTCTTGTAAGAGTTGCATCATCTCTTTGCTGTGTCTTTATTAGAGCTGTAAACCTGTTGTCTCTTTTCTGACTTGTGTGAGATAAATACGTGAGCAGCACCTCTCTGTACCTGGGGGGGGGAATGAAAATAAAAATGCCTGTTTATCAACAGAAATGTTTTTGTGTGGTGTGTTTTTGATGTGATATGTGGGCACAGCTTTGTGGCCAATGCTAAACAAGGATGATTGTTTTATTGTATATATAAAAGTGGTTTAATAATATCCAAGGTGCACCACAGGGCTGAGTCATAAGGCAAGAATGAGTAGTGTTGACTCACTCCTTAATTGCATTATGTTGGTTATTTTAATTAAAACATGGAAGTGACGTGTTTGAAGGAGATTATTTAGTTTATTACATGTACGTATATTTTATCTGACCTTAAGATAATTTTAAAAATAAAGAAAAAGTTTATTACTCCGGTTGCAGAGATCCAGAGCTGCCATTTTGAATGAGTCCCTCTTCTTTCAGGGAAGCGGAACCAAACAGCGGAACCCGGACGTTTTCCAGGTCAACACCTACTGTTGTGTTCTTCTGCTTTTCAAACCAGGAAGATGGATTTGCGGTCGAACAAATGGATCGTTAATTTGCTAGTTTGTTGGTTTGTCATCGGTAAGTTGTATTCTGGCAGTCCTCAATTTCCATGTACACATATTTGTTTATGAGCGGAGTGTGTTTCTGTATCAGCCGGTTAGCTTGATGGACTTCTTTGTGCTCGGAGCTAGCCGAATGCTAAGCTAGTCAGCGTTAGCAGAAGCTGCCCTGTTTTGGCTTTAATCTGCATTGCCGGTTTTTATACAACTTTTACAATGGGGTTCGGCGTTGCAACAATTATTGGCCCATTCCCATCAACTGCAAGTTGAGAAGTAATTATAGACCTGTTTTTATTAAGTCTTTTCGACGACTTTTTCTAAGACTGACAGAGTGGGTCTACCCTCTCTTGATGCGAGCAACCCAGCATCAGCGTGACTGCTCGTGATTCCCCCGCTGCGGCCGCCCGGAGCTCGGGGGATTAAATGCTCGAACGTCATGCCAAATTACATACAATCTTTTGTCGTTTAATGTTGATTTGGTCGTCACGAAACACACTAAGCAGGTGAAGCTCAGGTTAAGTCATTTCCAAATCTTTAGGGTGCCGTGGTAAATTCGGAATACAGGTGATCCACCAAAATAGTACTGTATTTTAATTAAAACGGTTTTAATTTCACAAAAACTGCACTGCTGTAACGTTAGTGGGGAATGCTGTGGGACCAACAGGTGAAACAAGCCGAAATACTACATTTTTATTGGAAAAATCTGCATGTTGGCCTGACTAGATAAATATATTTGTCTGAATTAAACTGCCACCATTTTGAATGAGGATTGGAAATTGGCACCAGCCTACTGCTGGTAAAATATGCAAGTGGCTGCTAGATTTGCTTCACTCACCAGCCAGAAAAAAACAAAACAATGGTAATCTATTGAATGCACAAAAAAGTAAATTTCCAACCCACCTGTTTGAAGATCTGCCCTTATGCAAGAGTATTTCTACAAAAGGGATTTAGTCTCAAGTCAGGAATGCTAGTGAGAGATTCTGATTTTCTTTTTTATGCAGTCCTAATGTTATATTGCTCTCCTTGTACAGTTGTTAAAGTGCTTTTTCCTTTGCAGGTGTCGGCTGTAATTCAGTGGAAAAGAAGATTTATGTGCATCTCAACTACACTGTCCCGTGTGTTCGACTGCTCAATGCAACACATCAAATAGGCTGCCAGTGTGAGTAAAGCAATAGATTAAAGTGATGCTTTGTGCTTGTCATGAGAATCCAATATGCATCTGGGACAGTCATGACAAGTAAAATACTTGTTAACAGTTTGAACACCTTAACTGTAGAATGTGTGTCCTCTGAGTGTCTTTCATTCACTTCGATTTTGTAGCAAAATGTTTACTACACAGTCTACTAAAAAAGTGTTTTCAAAGATTCATCTCTGGTTGCTCAAGGTAGTTCAAGTTTTGAAACCTACAAATCAATTCTGTGGCTTTGAGCATCAGAAATTAATTACAGAAGAAGATAAAAGCACACAAGTTACAGATAAACCAGACATATTCTGTGATTAATATGTCAAATCGAGTGTACTGTTATACTACAAAAAGCCCCAGCAGCAGCAATTTTGTCTTTGCTGCATCAAAACGTTTCATCCGAGAACCTTTCCTGTAATGGAGAAGAGGCCTGGCGGGCACAGATCGATTAAATAAGCTTCAAGGACATTTTTATCGAGTACAGCTGTTGTACCTCATATCACAGATGCTGATATTTAATCTCCTCTTTCGGATTTCAGCCCATTTGTCAGGTAATGTGGGCGTGCTCCATGTGCTCGAGTCGGAGGAGAACGTGGACTGGGTCCTGAGCTCTGGTCCCAATCCTCCTTATCTGGTTATCCTGGAGTCCCCGCTCTTTACCAGGTACAGTTAGCATGTCTTATAGAAGGGTTCAATAATATTAATTACTTTTTTTTTTTTCACTTGCCAGGTTGGGCAAGTGGGTCAGAAATCTATTTTCCCTAAGTCGATTCATACTTGCCCCTATACAAATAGTTTGATTTATTATCGGTTATCAAATGACAACAAAGAATAAAGTGAAACTTTAAACCGGCTCTGTGTCAAAGCAGCATGGGCAGTACATGCAGATGAACGGCACTCGCCTTCCCTCCGGGCCACCAGTTTTGCATCAGGTGAGAGAGGAGCTCCACGCACTGGTGGCTCAGAGGGAGGGCAGGCACCATTCATCTGCATGTGCTGCTCACTAGGGCTGCACAATTAATCGTTAAAAGATTGTGATCTCGATTCAGGCATGTACACAATCTAATTTCTGAAGGACGATTCAGCCATATTTGCTTTGGGGAGTTGCATATTTAGAATGAGTGTTCATCATAATAATAATAACAATAATAATGGACCAATATGATGTGAAATTGCATCATTTTAATTGGAAAATGTAAAATGTTCTTGGGGGAGCATCCACAAACTCTCAGGAAAACGCTGAAGACCTGCTGAATCAGGACTGCACGATTAATTGAAACAAGATCGTGATGATCATATTGCTTGTACTTGTCTGCATGAAGACCATATGGACTGCAATAAACATGTTTTCTTTAAAAATTGGTGTTCCTAAGAATTGTGGGAGAAAACTGTGATCTCAATTTTGACCCTAATAGATGCATAAAATAAAGAAAAGCATTAAAATTATCTATTTAGAATTTGAATGTCAACGTTGTGAATGAAGCTTCGAACTATTCTGTAAGATATTTCTGAAAAACATGTACTGTATTTCTAAAACTGTGTAAGATAAGAGCCTTAATTCCTTCAGATAAACATCTGCATCAAAGAGGAGGTTTTCTTATCCTGTAATCAGGAGTGTGTGTCTGCAGCAGGCCAGCCAGGGTGACAACAAGCAGGGATGACACACATGCCTGAGGCCGCGAGAGGTTAAAGGGGAAGAAGCCCGCACATGCACAGACGCAAACAGCAGCACCCACAAATACTTGGCACCAGGCACACCCACGTCAAAAAGCCCCTATGCGTGTGATTTCACAGCCTCTCAGTGGACCGTGTCGGAGCGAGACAGCTGCTCTGAAATGTTTTACAGTGACAGGACGGCAGAACGAGGAGTCGCGGAGTCGGAAATGAGCGTTGCTGACGGAGCGTGAGACAGTGATTGGAGCGTGGCTGCTTTTAGATGTTTATCTCAACGAAACCTCGGCCTCAGTGACGTACAATTGCCAGAATTAAACTGCTGCAGATATCCAATAAACAGGCTTTTTCAGGGTCAAATTCAAGCATTTTTCATGCACTTTCAAGATACCTAAACCAAAAATGTCCAGACTCTCGAAGCCTTTATCATCAAATCCAAATTGTTACCAGATTACATTGAAAATCAAGCATTTTTCAAGGAGTATATTCGAATTCAAGCATATTGTAAACATAACGGTAAAAATTAAGCCTTTTCCAAACTTTCAACACTTTGTACGAACCCGACGATTAAAACATTGTCAAACACTCTTTGTTAACAAATGTCCTTTCAAGAGTTTAAAGTCTGTAATCCATGAAAACAGCACTTAGTCTGCCATCCTTAATGAAGACACTTCTACTATCAGTGATCACTCTATTCTCATTACTCCCTCCTCTCCCCAGCCACAAAATCTACATAACCCAATTAAGGATCAGAGCAGCAAGACTCCAGATAACATCAGCCCTCTTTGCTCAAACTGCACACACTCACAACAAACAGTGCAACTTCAAAAGAGTAAAAAAAAGGGAAAATGGCACAGACACGATTAGAGCGTCTCCGATCGGATCAATTATTAACAACTCCGAGAGTTCTCGCAGGAGATCTGAAAGAGAGCTTAGCATGATTTGGAAGCAGAATGAAACATCTTACTTAGTTAGATGGCAATCAGGAGGTCAGACATGGGCCATCCGAATGAGCACAGACTGGAAAAACATGGCATCAATTTTTCAACATGCAGAGGATGGGTAAACACTGATGCAAACTACTCTCTCTATTTTAGCAGCCGCTGTGCCGTCTGACATTGTAGTCTACCGCCCTCTGGTCAACTTTTTGAGGAAAAAGTTAAGATTTAAAAATCAGGGTGGATCCTCCTCTCCATCCTCCGGCTCAGTTAATAAGGTCATCGTTAAAATGCTCCGTTAAACAAGTCAGGAACGCCAGCAGCGGGGAGGAAAAACATAGATCAGATTTTTATTTCCAGCAATTCCTGCTGCTGGTTAACTGGAATGCCAAACTAACAAGATTAGCATTCCTACCAAGATGGATATCACAGAGTGAAGGACGGAGCGGGAGGAGAAAAGTCCTCACTGTCAGGAGAAGACAGTACGATGCACCGCATGGAAAAATATAATTAGTTTATAATTATTTTTAACCTACTTGGAAATAGTCCTCGGTATCGAACCTTAAACACCTGAAATATGTTGCATCAAGTATCAAAAAGTGTCAAGTAACAATCGTCTGCACTGAGCGCCTGTTCAGATTCTTTGTTATTCTTTGATCAGATTATTCCTGATCTAAAAATCAAGACACCTTTCTATAGAGGACATTTTGTTGAGGGAAAAGTCTTTATTTTACACTGATGCACTGAGCAGTTTGGCACATTTATATTCCCCAATAAGCAGTGTTTTGGTATCAGTACCTAAACTTGTGTCTTACAGATATTAAATCAATTTTTAAACAATGCTTACTCAGCAATACCAGACAGGCAGAGATGTGACAATCACTGATTTTTAATGATGCAATCTTATAAGTGAATATTATCAAAATAGTCCTGATGACTCTATCCTGACTCTGACATTAGCTGTAAACAGCTGTACAATGAATTTCAGGTCTACTGGATACAGTATCTCTTTCTTTTCCATGTACTCTTCTATCATTCGTAGTATAACCAGTATGGCAGCCAAATACATTTAATGTTATTGAGAGACGCAGATAGCCATTTGTCACGGTGCGAGAAAGTCTGTTTTTAAAAGCCGAAATAAAACCTCGGATGAAAAACCGTGAAAGCTTCATCCACGGCTGCATTTGTGGATCAAGATGTCAGAGAGATGAATTGGAGAGCGAATGAAGGGCAAACGGGAGGCACCGAAACCCACTGACAGAGATTTCATTGCCTGTCAGCAATTTGCCAGGTGCATGTGCATGTGCATGTGCATGTGCATGTGCATGTGCATGTGCATGTGTGTGCATGCCTGTGTGCGTGCGTGTTTCAGTTTTCCACTGACTTGAGTTGCTTCCCCTGGCTGCCTCCTTGAAAAGTGGCAGAACCCAAAAGAGCATTAAACTGTTATGGCTACATGATAAACTACATTCTAAAGACTGATATCTGGATAAATCACAATTTAAATTCCATCTGCAACAAAAAATATAGAGATAAATGTGAGAGGTGTGCCTGCATGTCTCAGAGAAAACACATGCACGCAACGCAACGTTGGAGAATGTCTACCACTGTCAAAAATAAAGATTGATTGTGTGGTATTAAAAGTGTAAAAAATAAATAAATATGTAAACCAAATATTTGGACGATAAACAAAGCACTGTTAACAGAAAAGTAGACGTAATCTCAGATACTGAAGTCAAATTGAGTTTATTTAGCTACAAGTGCATTTTCATGCTCCAGTGAGCTCTTGGTCAGTATTTTTAACAATGCTGTGTGTCAGAAATAGTTTGCCATCTCTGACGGAGAATTACACAGAGAAATCAGCAGTGCGTGAAGCTGAAATGCCCAAACAAAGAGGTCAGGCTGCCTTATTTAACTTGACAGCAAAGACGTTAAACAGGACAGAGTCAGACCAGGTACAATGCATCTGTCAAACCATTGTACCGGGAGTGACGACAGGCTGATCTCATTATTGACCTCCATCTGCGTCTGTCGACTTACACTTAACTACGTGACTCTACGTCCACGCAGGGAAACAAAGGTGCACGAGTGCAGAGAGTTCATCATGGTATAATCCCAAACTAGTCAAAGACTTCAGCTGATGACATTTGTTTTTATTATTAATTAGAGCTGTTACTAACAATTATTTTCATTATCGATTAATCTGCCGATTATTTCCTCGATCAATCGATTAATCATTTGGTCTATAAAATGTCCGAAAATAGTGAAAAATTTCTAGAATGTCAGAGTGCAGTAAGGGGTCTAAACAATGCTCTGAAATTAGGCTAAATTCTGGCGAAGGAAAAGCCGGCATAGCCATTTTCAAAGAAGTCCCTTGACCTCTGACCTCAAGATATCTGAATGACGAGTCTCCCCTTTACAGACAGGCCCAATTTATGCTAATGCCATGCATTTTTGGCAAAAAATCATGCAGCTTTTTTGCATGCAGTATAAATATGTTATTTTCACCTATCTAAAAATGGTGTATTTGAATATCTCTGCACACTGGGGTCCCTAAACAGTTTTGGAATTGCATAAATTGGATATGACTGGAAAGCTGAAACTCTCGTGGATTATTCCCATGACTTTTATTCATGTGTGATGATGTTAGCCACTTCCTTGTAGTGAGACCATTAAAACCCCCCCTTGTTTTTTAGTTATCTATTCACACTGATAAAAATAACATTAATTCTGTAAAAAATTTAAATCAAATAAACAATGATAGGCTAAATGGGCCTATTAGGCCTTTTTTTCATTAAAGTCCAGCACCCACAGTGTCTGCTTAAAAAATTCATTAATTTTGTGTTGATCAACTACAGAACAAATCCAGTCCAGGAGATCTTACAGTCTACAATGCAGGGTCTCTTCTCTGGGTTTTATAAATAACACCAGAGCCTCATACAAGACAACACTCAGGTGTGAACAAACAGACAATGTTCAACCTCAGCGGTTACAGAGGCACCCCCACTCTATCAAGCTCAAATGGATCAAAGTAATACATAAGGTTGAGTCCCTACTGTCTCTTTTCATTACATCCAAAAGACTGACCCGAGGTAGCGTTTTCTTCTCTGCGTGCCGTACATCAGCAGAGCACATCTCTGTGTTCATTCCTCTGCTTCTAATTGAAAACCATGTTCAAAGCAGCAGAGCCGGGCTGCCTTTTTACCAGAACCACTGGTATGCACGCCCGCTACCTTAATTCAATCGATGTTCTTATTGTACCAGGTAATTGCACTTGTGGAGGGGTCTCGCTCTGCAAAGCGACTTGCTCGTGTACAAAGAGAGGGCCGGGCTCATTATAACAAACCTCACTGAGATCACTATCACTTTATGCCTGTTACTCTCCGTCTTGCCGCTGACAGCAGGGAGCGAGCGCTGCACCTATTAGACAGAGATCCCCCCCCCACACTCCCCAGCTTATTATCAGGCAACATCGGCATGGCAACCGGCATGCAACCTCTCCAGCTGGACCATCGTTCAACCCTCAAACAGCAGCAAGAGTCGTCCGTGACGCCTCGGTGGAATTTCTTGCGTGATCCACATTTTGACACCTCTTAAAATTAGCCCTTTCATCGGGAACATGACAGTGATTGCATCACAGCCGTGTTTTCGTACAAATGCAATGTCCTGAGAAAGCTATTTGACATGGCATTTTGACAGAAGTGTGTCACCTCTCCTACGCCGTAATGAAATGCACCCTCATCCCTCCTAACGAGCCGCTGCTTGCCAGCACACCTCTGCCTTTGAAATGAAGAAGTGCTCCATATGGTCTCCATGACAGAAAAATAATAAAAACACTCATGTAACCGTGCGAGGGGGGGGACAGGCGTCAGCCATAAATCTCTTAATAAGCGCACCGGGAGGCGGTCAACAGCATCAAAGTGTTGGCTAGGCCCCACCCAGACACTCCTTTAAGTGTGTTTTAATAGGCCACCCATCCTAGCCCATTACCGCCTCATTATTAGTTGTACTAGGACGCCTGCAGCGGGCTTCAGGCTGGGACTGAGGACCGGGACTAGTTTAGTCCCTGAGGAGCAGTAGTAGGAACCTTCAGGGATATATAACCAGCAGGAAAAAGATATATAATCATAACTCATAGTTTAAGCAGGAAAAATAGACAGGAATGAATAATTTGCATCAGGCAATAGTTTTGGAAAAGAAGAAGTGTTTGGATTCCTTTTCTTAATAGCTCTATTTTCTAAATAGTTTTAATAGTTCTATTCACAAAAATCGACTTTATTACACCAAAATTAACGCATATATACAGGTTTTTAATGCAGGAAAACTCACTAAAAATAAGGGATCGACTCCTTTCCTATTTCCAGTAGACCAGTGTGCCTTTCTGTTTTCTTTTCTGGTGTGTCAGAGATAGTAAAGAGTAGAATGTTACGGTGGGTAC
>JAOVVB010224794.1:0-10495 GCA_028570985.1 Heterobranchus longifilis
CAAAACAAATACATACAGACAGACAATTGTATTAAAAGTGGCTGAAGATTACAGAAAAACTGCGTTCAGTATAACTGCAGTTCATTAGTTTTTCTGTACTGTTATTGTTATGCATTGAATATAATATGAAATAGCCATAAAAAAAAATGTTACATAGCCAGGGTTCATCAGCTTACTCAATGATAGAAAAGGGATCCCTTCAGGAAAAAGGTTGGGAACCACTGCAGTATGCTACATGAATGCAAAGTCCAGAGCAGGGGTTTCCCCAGTTGTCAGCCTACTCCACACCAGCAGAGGGAGCTAAAGCTTTTTTAAATACAAGTCACAAAGATCTTCCTTTAAGCTTCCTGGTTCTGCATACTGCCTCCCAGAAGCTGTTGTGCAGACAGATACAAACCCACAGGCCTTCAGGCTAATCAGTAGGTTTCAGTCAGGTCTGTTAACTCAGCATATGAGCGGGGGTGGTGGTAAACAAAGACATCAAGCGCATTTGAATGATGTCACATTGGCAGCCATGCAGAGTGATCAGTAAGCACTGAACTGTGACTGTGTTTGTGTGTGTACTTGTAGATGGCGAGTGGACAGCTGTCGAGGGAGGAGGCGTTGGCGTGCTCCGGCTGCAGGCATGCGTGCCACGTGATGCTCTACTGTGACACGAAAACTCAACTGTTTGGGAGATTTCCCATCAGACATATCATACTGGTGAGGAAGAGTGTGTGTGTGTGTGTGTGTGTGTGTGTGTGTGTGTGTGTGTGTGTGTGTGCGTGTGCGTGTGCGTGCAAGTTTAAGGCTACATCCACTACTACGTTTTCATTTTAAAACAGCGTTTTAAAACGAAAATTATCTCCGTCCACACCAGTGTTTTAGCACCATATCAGAAATAATCTCTGTCCATATTAAAACGACTGAAAATGCATTTCACATGTGAGATGCCAGTCACGTACACTGGGAATGTGCGTACCAGTGTAAACAGGAAGCAGGGATAATGGCAATGGCAAAAAGTAAGAGCAGAGATTTCTTTGCTTGGACTGACGATGATTTGGAGACGTGGAAAACAGAGATTGGGAGTCGTTGCAAAGCAAATACAGCAACATATCAGAGCGCTACCAGGAGCATTATCTATCGGTGGAGGAAGCCATGGCAACGGGAAAGGAGTACCCACATAAGAAGGATGAAATCACAAAAGGTATGTAGACCTATCTAACTGATAAGACTGAGTGACATGAGCGTCATCGTTTCCAAAGGTCTCTGTTTCTGCTCGTACACACTACAACACAACCCTGGAGTTTTCGATTTAAAACCGGCTCAGCAGCGTTTCCAAGCATCTCCGTTTTAGGGGCTCAGAAATGCCAGAGTAGTGTGGACGACTGGACGTGAGTCGTAAATGTAGCAAAAGTTAAGCATTTTTAAACAAAAACTTAGTAATGTGGATGGAACCTAAGTGTTTGTGTCTGGATGGAAATGTGATGTACACCTTTGCTTTGAGTGTTTCTGCCTGTTTGCATAAAACACACACTCCTGTTTGTCTCTAAGCATCTCTGCCTGTGTGTGTCTGTGTGCGTGCGTGTGTGTGATGCATCAATGTCTGTGTGTGTGTGCGTGTAATAGCCTCTGTCACTTCCCACAGATGCAGATGCGCTTTGACGGTCTGCTGGGTTTCCCTGGCGGGTGAGTCTTTTGTTTGATCCTCTTTATGTGCACAGGTACATTTATCTTAGGCTTGTAAGTCTCTCTTTTCCTTCACAGATGAGCCCTGTCAAAAGATATAAACCTGTACGGCACAGAACAAACATTCACACATTGTCACTAGAATATTCAAACTACAAGGATGAACAGTGAAACACAAGAAAATACACATGGCAGGTCCTTCTGTAAGGTATCTTGCTGTAAAAAATATATATATTTAAGTTAACACTGAGTGCCAGACATACACTGCTTAATTACTATTCAGCTTAATATGAATCACTTGTGCCTTTGTGTCTGCGATTAACAGCCATTTCCAGAATATCTGGGGCATCATTCGCCATCACAGTGAAATTATATAACGAGGCAAGAAGAAAAGTCTGAACAATCATCATATACAACAGAATTATCAGAGGCTGTGTTTATACACAAAATCTGCATACTTACCCGGAATACCTAACAGGAAATAATACAATTAATGCACTAATGCATGTTAATTACACTGCAACTGTAGGGAGTGTCACTTCCAGTTGAACTTCATGTTTAATGAACATGTTTAATGGATGGGTTATCATGGAATTTGGTTCAGAGACATTCCTGTTTCAGGATGAATTGTAATCACTTTGATGATCCCTCTGACTTTTCATCAGGTCAAAACTTTAATTTGTCCAATGCTTTGGTTTATGTAAATAAATATGTGCAAAACTAACATTCCCATCAGCCTCAGCTGTAATCTGTGTTTAACTGATTGGCTTTGAAGCCAGTTTGACATAGTGGCCAAACGGTGGTACTGCAGCTACCCTGTCCGTCGCATGATGCCCTCTGGCCCAAAAATACTTTTTCCCATAGACTTACATGGCAAATGAGACATCTATAAATCCGTGGATACATTTTTTTCTGCGTCACAACCCCTGCAAAATTACTTGTTTCACTATCAGGATTGGGTCCATATGGTTTGATAACATATCGAAAGTTTAAGAGCCGCAAGATTCAATTATTTAATCCCCATTCAAGTTTGCCGGAGCGTTAAACCGGATGTAGCCGGCTCCACCAGTGGAAGTGTCTGGTGCGCCTGCTGTATGGGCCACACGACACAGAAGCAGAGCAGAAGATCCGGGTAATGTTCAAGTTGTCAGTTAAGCTTTTTTGGCTTCATGCACCACTGAGCAGCTTTTAGGAATGAATGGGGCTCCGCCTCGATCGCTGTGTCCAGCTCTTATTATACATCCATGGTGTCTACTGTTAATTAGGGCAAATTTTAGCATGCTAACATGCTAAACATGGTACATTATAGTAACACCATGTCTCAGCCTGTTGGCATAGTAAGGCAGCGATTAGTCGATTCATCGATTAGTTGATCGTCCGAAAAATAATTGAACTATAATTGAACTATTTTGATAGTTAATTAGTAGTTAGTTAATTTTTCATGCAAAAATGGCAGAAAATGCTGTTTTCAGCCTCTCAATCATGGCGATTTAATGTCTTTGGGTTTTGGACAAAAGCTAAAAGATAATAAAAGACAAAAGTGAGTGACTGTTAGCATGTAGTTCAAAGCACCATTGTGCTGGTATGTATGGGATTGCCACAGTGCAGCACTGACTAATTAACACTTAACAACATGTTTGCTTAAAAAAAAATCACATGCTATGGACAATAAGAGGAGGTTATTCCACATATTGGTTTACTGCGTGGGTGTTGTAAGTTGTTTCTGTTATTTTGGGCTCAGCTCTTAAAGTTGCATTTATTCTTGATTCGATTTGTTGTTGTGTTTTGGGAGATGTCTCAGAATATGATCTTTAAAGCTGGGGTAGGCAGTTTTTGAAAATCTAGTCCATGACGGGAGACTGTCCAACCTCTACAAATGCACATGCGCGCGTGCACACCCATGGTTCACCGAGATGGTGAAAGTCTAATTTGTAGAGATAGATTTGTTTCAATAATATCTGTGTGAACAGATTGACAATCCATGTGTAAATGCATCATCTGTAAATATAAAATACATTCCACAAATACAAAAAAAGGATGTGTAAACTCACAAAATGTTTTTGCAAATGCACAAACAAGTTCCACAAATAAAAACAAATATCTCCGAACACATTACGTTAATTTACAAATAAATGAAAAGCATTTGTCAATATCTTCGTAATATTTACAACTTTCAAACAGGCATATTTGTGAATCGAAAAGACATTTGTGCATCTCACTTCCACGTTTGTGGAGTTTTGCGACAAACTTTCCGCTGGTCCGAAGGAAAATCCACCTGTATCAGTCAGCTATCTTTGGATAGCACGTGATCGCCTGCTGATGACGTAATTTCTGCATTTCAGGTGGGTAAAAGTCACAAAGTACTTCATATCTTACCTGTTATTGCAAAAACATTTTGCTATTCCTGCACTGGCAACAACTGCCTAAAGCAACCCCAGGCTTAGACAGGCTTATCAGAAGAATCTGACAATAAACGCAATAAAACACTTTCTTTGTTGCCTTTTTCAGCAAACTGCCTACCCCAGCTTTAACTTAATCACTGCTATCAAGATCCAGAGACTTGAGGCTCAGCGCCTCCTCAGCAGACTAGTTTTGGGTTTTCCAATCAGCTTGATTTATTTACTTGTGCACCGAGGAGTCTCAGGAGAGCAATACGACTGACATTGTTCATCTACTTTCATATGTGATCCTGACCTTTGACCTCCCACACTTCAGCTTCGTTAACCCATCGGAGGAGAGCCTGGAGGCGGGGCTTAGCAGGGAGCTGTTGGAGGAGCTGGGCGTGGCTCTTCCTATACTGGTAGAAGATCATGTGGACTCCCGCCATGCCCCTGCCTCCTCCCCCTCCTCCCGCCTTATCACTCACTTCTACGTGAAGAAGATGGAGGAGGAGCAGATAAGGGAGGTGGAGAGAGCGGCTGCATCCACAGCAACAGATCATGGACAGGAGGTAACGAGTGTGCGTGTGCGCGCGCGCGTGCGTGTGTGCACGTGCATGCCTGTGTGTGTGTGTGTGTGTGTGTGTGTGTGTGTGTGTGTGTGTGTGTGTGTGTGTGTGTGTGTGTGTGTGTGTGTGTGCTTTACCTTATAGAATGACTGATTGCAGCCATTTATCCGATCTCATGCTCTGTTCCTCATCACCTGTTCTCTGTCTCTCTCTCTCTCTCTCTCTCTCTCTGTCTCTATCTCTGTCTCTCTCTCTGTCTCTCTCTTTCTCTCTCTCTCTAAACACAAATAGCAATAATAACTAACAATACAATGAAATAAAAGAAATGGGGGAAAAATATATCTTACATTGAAGCATTTCTTGCTTTGTGACATGCAGTAATATTCTCCTGCAGTTCTACAGTCGTGCTGCTCTTTTCTCCCAGGAGGGTTTGAATTAGTGTCTTTTTGGAGGGTAAGAAGTTCTGAGATTTTCTGATTGAATTTGGGGGCGAATTAATTTATTCATGTCCGGTGTGTACACTACATTAGAGACCCGCCATAGTTGCATTATTTTGTCTTTTTGTCTACAATGAAATGGCTACAATGGGGACTAACATCATCACACAACAGAAATACACACATCAATAAAAGTCAGCTCATTGAATCCACAAGAGTCTCATATTTACAGTGATACCCAATGTATGTAATTCCAAGACTGTTTATGGATCCCAGGATGCAGAAATATTCAAATACACCATTTAAGAATAGATGATTCTTCATTTATTTTTCTTTATTGGCGTGACCATGACAAAGTACAGTACTGCCAAAACACATGGCACACAATATGAAGAGTGTACAAAACGCTAACAGCAGAATTAATATATTTTCTTTACAAGGAAATCAAAGCCCTTTTAAAGAAAATATATAATCATAAAATAAAAAATACAATTATACAAAATAATAATAAATAAAGAACATGAACAATCTAATACAACAGAACGTCTCCCCTTTAACACCTTAATGTATAAAAAAAAGAAGAAAAAAAAGAATCGCACAGCAAATTATCGAATAATTGATTATTGTTTATGTGCAGGATATTGTCAATAATATTTACAGATAATGCATGAATACAAAGTAATTTTATGTGAGTCCTGGTGTAGATTGATCAGTGTGATTCTCTGGTGTTGTGGCAGGCAGAGACAAACTGTCCTGCCAGAATGCAACTCTCTTTTCTTTCCCCCAGTACGGTTTTCAGTTTTTCATTTTCTGATTTCATAAAATTTGGATGTCTATCAGTAAATTTTGGGAAGAATTCTTCCCAGAGAGGTTTAAATTTTGGGCACTGTGTGCTGAAGTGCTGCTCTGTTTCATCGTCAGTTCCTTCACACTGTTGGCAGTCGCTCCTCTTTTGGCAGCCATGTTTTCTTATATCGGCCTGTTTGGATGGCCACTTGTTAACATGTTTCTGTGTTTAACATCATATATCGTGTACTGTCTTTTTAGGGCCAGATAACATTGCATTTCACTTTGTGTTGTAATAAGTGAGGTAATCTGTGTCTCTCTCAGGTTCTAGGGATGGTCAGAGTTCCTCTCTACACCACGAAAGGCGGGGGAGGCCTCGCGCCTTTCCTGTCGCACCCGTTTGTCGGCAACGCTCGCTCCCAGCTGGCCGACTCTCTGCTGCGCTTCAACCTGGTCTCCCCCGAGGAGTTGCACAAAGCCCTCACACACTCTCTGAAGATACACACACACACCGCAGAGGACCTGCAAGCGGCCCTTGCGCTAACGGAGGCAAAGAGGAAACGGTTTTGAAACACACCTGCAAGTGCACCAGCACATCCTCTCCAGCACACACATAGATACAGCCATGTTCTAACACCATCCTTCACTCGCACACTTATTCCTAAACACACACACACACACACACACACACACACACTGGTGACTCATAATTGCCTCGTGCATATATATATGTATACATACATACATAATTATAGTCTATGATGTGAAAGCAGTTGTCAAGGTAACGTCATATTAAATCCCCAAATTACAGAAGTCAGAGGACATACAAATTAAAAAGAAAAAAGTGTGAGTGATTCTTCAGACACAATCTAACTAACATTATGAATATTCAAGACTGTAATTACGATCTACGTTTGATGTTTTATTGTTAGGCGGCGCCCTCTGGTGTTCACAGATATTATGGCGGGAGGAAAGCAGGAAGTCATGTGACGTGTATTTAGAGCGAGAAATCCGTTTAGAACGGGGAGGTTAAACAAACCCAGGAGACCGGTGTTTGTGTCCCGTCTAAAAATAAAATCTGCAAGTTATTTTTAACTTAACGTAACAACCGGAACAATGTCACGTTCTGCGTCACATGCATGATCACATGATTCATGTGCGTGGTCACATGATTTACGTATCAAATATACAGATTTTAACCCAAACCACGACCCTTTTTCTAACCATACCAAGTTGTTTTGTTGCCTAAACCAACGTCCATATTTACAACGTTAAAGGCAGGTGTGAGGAAGGAAAACGTCATATGTGTTGGAATATTCATAGTGAGATCATGTATCAATATCACTTTGTAAACATCTTCAAATTGAAAATTACATTGTTGAATTGTTATTTCTGTTACTTTTTTTGGAAATCATTGATTGTGTCTGTAACTCAGCAGGAACAGCTGCCCAGCAGGTGGTAGGCAGGGAGCAGGGACTGCATGTAGAGAGGTGAGTGAATTATAAATTATAGAATAAAGCAATAAGGTACGAGAGGCCGTGTGGCTGTTGTCCACTCATTCTGTGGATTTGTGCCTGTATTAACTGCGTGTTGTAGCCTGATGATATGACGCGGCGACTTCTTTTACCCTCCAGGAAAGAAATCAGGAATCCACTTGAGAAAACTTGTTTATTGAAAGGCAGAGTTGAAATCTGTTAATAATAAAACAATGTAATCGTCCCGTGTAAAATTGCTAGTTGTCTTCTTTTCCAGTGTGTCTAACGAGAGGGCGGGCTTTATTGCAGTCGGCGTGCGTGTGCATTCTCAATGTTTGTATACAGATTTTTTTTTTTTTTCAAAGTCTCTGTGGTGGCCATCTCGGACTTTCAAAATGGCGACCACACATGAAGCCCAGGAAACACATGGGACCATTTGCAACACACTAAAGACAATGTTAGTCTCCTATTCTATTCTATTCTATTCTATTCTATTCTATTCTATTCTATTCATAGTAGCCATTTCATTGTAGTGAGACCATTTTTTTAAACTTGACCTCACTGTATTAAATGATAATCACAGCCTCATGAAACTTCACAAACACAAACTAGAAACCTCGGACATTCAGAGGATGTATAGCTTTTCCATGTATATTGACAATAAGGGAGTTTCTGAGCAGTTTCCAGAACAGAAGTGCTTACAGAAATCTCCAAATGTCAAAAGCTTTTGATATCAAATCACTGCATGGATTTTTCTATGGTGCTCCTCAAGATCTTGGTGTCTGAATGTTGTATTTTGGAGATCTTTTTGACCATTTTTTGTAAATTTTTGTCCTGCATATTCCCATGATTTCTGTTTTAGTTTATGTGAATTTCTGAATATATCAAATGTCTGTAGCCACTGAAAGTAACCTGACATTTTGAGAAAACGTTTTCTTTTATAATTAATTTGAAAATAAATGGAAAGATTACTCCTATTTCTTCTGTTCTAACGAGTCCATAAATGTATAGTTTATCAACTCCCCAATAATTTTGAAGGAAAATACATGAAGAACTGGACTGTATGTGAAGATTACATTTTAATGATTCTATGAGCAATTTAGACGCATATCAAAATCCTGTAAATTAGTGACGGTTCATACAAAGTGACAAAAAAAGGCAACGCATGACAATAAAGAGTGAACAGAAACAAGACATTGCACAGGGCTGTGCTGCCTTATATGGTCATGCATAGACACCCTGTGGTCTATAAGATAAAAGGAGAGGCTCTTTACAATCAGGTGGATTTCTTTGTCCGTCTTTGTGCTGCTCACAGTTTCGGTGGTTTCATTTATGAAGTTATTGCGGCGGCGCTGGTGCAATCCACGGATTAATTACGTCCGTGACATACTATATAGCCTACAGGCGAAGATTTGATTCTGTTTAAGTGTACCCCCGGTGCTCATAACGCGCCTGCACCAGATGTTAGTACGCTCATTCGCAGACAATATTGCTGGCAGTGAGCGAGAGCAGAGACATGATGCTGCCTCATGTTCATGATACCTACTGTAAGTGTACAATGTCACTGTTGTTCTTTCACAGGTAAATCAACCTGACATGTTGGATATATTACACATATTACTGTAAAGTGCAGAAATACATGCAACAAAACACTCAGTTTATCTTTGATTCATGACTGCACTGCATTCGTTGTGATAAATCAACCTCGATGTTTGATAAACAGGAATGCACCTAAAATATGGAGTGAAGGGATGAAGGATGCTGAGAGAAACACTCATTCACTCGTCTTTGATTCAATAGATTTATTGCATTTTATAAGGACAGGTACATCCGTTATTGACTCATCTTTGCACAGGTGTTGATAGAATTAGTGATGCAAGGCGGATTGATTTGTGTGTGAAGTAGAATGTGATCTGCTGTCGATATGTGTCTCTCAATCAGAGAGTGTTTTTCTCAGCTGTTCGGAGGAGAAACGCACCACATCCGGCGCAACAGACAGGAAGCCTAGGAGACGGGCTCGTACAAAACACTGTTGTGTATGGTTTACGCAAGTCTGTAGGTCTTTGTGTGTGTGTGCGTGTGCATGTGCGTGCAGCCGAGGACATGCCTTCTCGTGCACGGGAGCGTGTGAAAGGAAAGGATGCTGTCATGTGATGGCGTTGTAAGGGTGAATAATACAAGGTCATCAGAAAAACATTTGGTGAGAGAAAGGGATGGAGAGCTGGAGAGGGAGGGCAGTGCAGGCGAGGGAGGGATGGATGGATGGATGGATGGATGGATGGATGGATGGAGGGGGAGAGAGAGCGGGAGCGAGGGATGCTGAGGGAGAAAGGCGGTGTATTCATAGCAGCAGCGGTATTTATAGCCGCCCAGAGGAGAGGAGAGAGCAGGGGGCGTGGCGTGGGTTGTGGCTTTCGCACTGCTTTGCAAGGCAGAGAGGGAGGGAATGGGAGGAGAGAGGCAGCTCTGGTGAGAGAGAAAGAGCGAGAGAGAGCGGGGAGGGGGGGGGCTATTTGGCATATTTGGCAGGAGAGGGAAGAAAGAAAGGAGGGCGGGCTGTTTTTGAGTGTGTGTGAGTGCCTGAGAAATGAGAGAGAGAGAGGGAGAGGGAGGAGGGTACTGAGCTGAGAGAAATCTGTCAGATTCAAACACACTCCTCTCTGTTTGTATGTGTGTGTGTGTGAGTGTGTGAGTGTGTGTGTGTGTGTGTGTGATAGAGAGAACGAGGGATGAGAAGAGAGGAGGAGAGCTGAGGAACAGATAGAAAGAGACAGCAGAGGACCACAAAGTGAGGTATGTACGGCTGTCATGCTGCTCATCCAATAACAACCTGTGTGTTTATATATATATGTGCGTGTGTGTGTGTGTGTGGTTGTAAAAGTGCGTGCATGCTTGTATACATGCGTGACTAAAGTGAATATATCTGTGTGTGTGTATATATAGTTCAGTGTTTTAAAGGCACACTGTATTTGGGGTTTTCTAAGTGGACAAATGGATGTAGGCTACTGACTGTTATCAATTATGTAATATGTGTGCACCATTTTCAGTGTTGATGCTCTGTGTGTGTGTGCGTGTGTGCGCGCGCGTGCATGCATGTGCGTGTGTGTGCATGTGCATGTGTGCATGTGCGTGTGTGCATGTGCGTGTGTGCATGTGTAATTGTGCTGAGGTGTTTATGTGGC
>JAOVVB010224833.1:0-24310 GCA_028570985.1 Heterobranchus longifilis
GGAGAAGAGTAGATGTGCTTCCAGCCTCTTTTCAGTTTCCTTTTTTTTTTTTTTTTTTTACTTTTTTAGAAACTTTTTTGTGGGAAAACCATGTTAAACAAAATATTTATTATAGCATAATTTTTACATATTTTAAAAAGTGTCTGGAGGAGATCTTTAAGTAGTAGTGGTGAAGGTCAGGGAAATAAAAATTAAAAAAAATAAAAGTGTTGGTCTGAGAATGGATGTGATCTTCCGTCACTAGCATGACACTGTGACACGCTGAAGGCTCAGTTTCTACACCGACCTTCACACCCTCACTTTTCACTTGGCTGCATAAAGGGCACACTGTGTTGGCAGGGAGCAGTGGTGTTGGTCATAAATTGTGTGCTGCAGAATCTAAATGGACTGCTTAATTCCTGTTCAGTTAGTAATGAGAAATGTATCTATATTTGTGTTGTTCAAAATCTATATAGAACATTATTTTACAACACTTTTACTCATTTTGAAGTGCAAGCAGTTAAATAGATTTTCATTTCTTCTTCTTTCTTATTTTTTTGTGGTGGGTGGTTGCTTTAAATACTGACAGCATCACTAACACAGGCCCCTGTATTGACAATGCATTTATTATTGTTGATGACTAATGAGGAGGAACAAATAGCATCAGCTGGGATTGTGCCACTAAATCCATATGGAAACAAACTGAGTAAATATCGGATAATTGCACTTGTGAGCAAACCTTTGTTGCCAAGATTTACTTGAAGAAAAAGCAAAGCTGTATAATATTCACCAGATATTAGATATAAGCTTTGAGTAAACCTGAGAACTTGCCTCAATAGAAAGGCCATTGCATATTTTTTTCATTAAGTAAAAAACGCAATTATCTTTTAAAATGAGAAACTCACAAACCTGTTTCAAAATTACAGGGGGTTGGAAGGGGGGCAGCGATTTGTTTTGCCTAGTTCCTATTTTGAAAGCTAATTAGCTAAATTTATTCACACCATTCCCTTGAATGTGGCATGCATTTGGAAATATTTTTTGTAATCATTTTGATCATTATTTTTGTTCAAAGGCTGGAACAAAATGTGTGTTCTTTTCGAGTCTTTAGTGTCTGTCTATGCCACATGAAAACACCAGAGGATGACGTGCTGCTGAAGGTCATACAGTTGACAAAACACACTGTATTTAGACACCGGTAAACACCGCAGCCTTTCTGTGGTCATTTGTCAAGAGCTATTGCAGAGAATAACATCAAACAGCAAAAAACACTCTCAAGTTTATGTAAATTAACCACATGAGAATTGGGCAAGTGTTTATATTTTGAATCCTAGCTAGATGCATAAAGAAATTACACAAGCGTGAACACACATCCATGCGCACTGACACACATGCATATGTGCGTACAAAAAACAGTGTGTGTGTATGTACATTGTTTGAGACACATGGTGTATTTGAAGGAATAGAACACAGTTTCATTGTTAGTCTGCCACTGTAAGCTGGATCATCATGTCATTTGGTGATTAGGCCTTTGTGGACTAACTGTTTCAGAAGCAGAGGCCTCTATACCCATGCATCCAGGGAACAGAAACCACCCCCCCCCACCCCCCTCATCTTGCCAGTTGAAGTCTCTCCCGCCTCTTTCTTTTCAGGCTCGGCCAAGAGAGTGTTTAGAAAACAGTGTGTAGAAGTTCTGTTATCCCTGCCTTGCGGGTTTCAAGATGCGTAATTTTCTCACAACAAGGGTTCCCATGATAGCTCTCTGCCTTGAGTAGCTATTAATGCCCTTTCTTGCTCAGTGGTTTGTCAAATGCATTAATCTGCAATGGGTGGAGAGAGGCAGAGGAGGGAAGCTTTAGAAAGCAGGGAGAGGAGAGGAAAAAATAAACAAACAACAAAAAAAAAGAATGTGCAAGTCCATATTCTTTTGTTTTTATGACTGATAATGCTTGGCCAAAGCAGAGATTGGAGCACCTGGTTACCACCGCTGCAATCGTTTGTGTCTCGTTCTCTGTCTAAACACTGACCTCTAGTCAATGAAGACAAAATTGCTTGAAAATGACTTTCCCTGCTTCTTGATAATTTCTCCCTCATCATTATATAAATCTGCTTGAAAAAGAACCACACTCCTTTCAACTTTGATTGGTACACTGATTGCTTTTCCTTTTTTTTCCCTCCTCATTTTGTGTTGCGGCTGCATGAGTGTGAGAGCCTTTCAACACTTGGAAGAAAGTTTAAATTAAAGGCACTTTTCTTGGCTGTGCTTTGGTGGAAGTCTGCAAACTGCTGCATGCATACTATGCATATTATTGCATATTTATTAGAAGCATAGCAAATGCAGTGACAAGCTCAATGAAGTGACACTGCAGATTTGATGAAACACTGAGTGCCCCTGGCTATCGTCCCAAAAAAAAAAAGAAATGCTCCAGAAAATGCATACTAAAAAGCTTACACGTTTGGCAAGACAGAACAGACAAGGACATGTTCCTCTGATGAAGTTCTTACTTACTGTCTTGTAAATATAAAGCATCAACACATTGTTACAAACATCCTTCAAGAATTAAAAAAATATATTACTATTATTACTATAAATATTACTAATATCACTAATATTAATATTTTAAAAAGTAAAGTACTGAATACTTATGAATATCACAGATAATATAACACTGCATCCACAGCTTACTTGTTGTTTTTTGCTTCTGTTTGAAGCACTAACATGTGCTTTGACTATTGATTGCAATGTCAAATTACGTGGAAACAAGCTAATGGTTATCTAATGAGCAAATCCACCAAATTTGCGAGATCAAAGAAAAATGCTCCACATTACTGAGGAGTTTTCAGTGACAACAGGAGGGGGCTGCCCATGGGATGTGTCGAGCGGAAGGAGATAAAGACGCAACCCACGAACTCAACATCTCTGTGGATAATTACAAGGGACTTCAGGGGCTCTTTGTCCGTGGGAAACGAGTTGTGCGTCATGTACGAACACAGCAAAACAGTTTTGGGATTCATTAGATTCCATATCTAAACAGGGAATAATAATAATAAAGGAATATTAATGCTATGCTTTCCACTGATTTTATACAATTACTCAAGGAAAACCAGACATGCACAAACAAGGCGGTAATGACCTGTTACATTGGGGTACAAGTTATCAAGAGAAAATGTATCTAAAGGGCATTTGCTAGGAAGGGTTTTTTTTTTTCAGCTCAGTAACAACAAGAGCAGAAAATTAATTCAGAGATGGCCTCTCTTATGATTTACAGTTTGTTTTTATTTCATGAAGCCATTGAAGCCCTTTACTGTACATGGAGATCATGCAAATATGTTTGCCATTGTGCACAAGCACGTTTAATGAGATATGGGTTCAAAGAATATTTGTGCAAGCAAGACTTGCTCTGTTCTCACCATGACAGCACTGAAGGTGATTTTAACTCATACTAATGCTGGTATACAAGGCAATCAGTCCCTTGTTGGGTATTTAGCACTTGGCTTCGCTACAGTGTCACCTTCTGGCGCAGGGTCTGAATGGAGACTTACTACTAACTCTCCTGCATAGCAATGACACAGAGGACACCACTGAGGTCTCACTGATTTCCCTTACATCATTTTAACATCCACTCTGAAGGCTTACTGATCCTTCAGTGTACGCACTGAAAACTCTTCCCCCAATCTACGCCTTTATGCATACACATGCAGCATTTTAACTGTCTCACATCTAAATCCCAGCATATAGTATTATTCATAGACTACAGGTTTTTTTCTTTCTTTCCTGTCTTCGCTGAGACTGAGATCTTTTACTGAGATGAAGAAGACGAACGTCAGCACATGTGCAGACACTAGGGATGGGACAATATACGTGGATCACGATAAAAAAAACACTCACAATACGTTGCTCATGTTGAATTTCTATTATCGGGATAATCATGAATTGATTTCAGTTTACTGCCGTTTTTCCTCAAACCGTAACATTAATTTGGCCACAGCCCATAGAAGCAGTTCAAATCAAGTAGAATTGATTTTATTTTACAGAACATCTTCTCATTTCATGGAGCCTATTAAATGAAGCATGCGTGTAGAAACGCTGCAGCACTTCCACTGGTCTTCTCATTGAATTCTGCTCGTCTATTCTGCTGGGATTTTTTTTATGACATATTATACTATGACCTTTTTAATAATATTTTTAACAAGGGGGACCTTATGATTTATGATTACCTTATTTAAGACTGTTTGTTTCCTATCTGTAATGCAATAAAAATATTTGTTTCTTAACTAAATGTAAGATGAAATGATTCTAATGTGTTTTAGTGCCATTTTAAAGATTATCAGGATAATATCATGATTATTTTGGCCTGGATAATCGTGACATGACATTTTCATATCGCCCCATGCCTAGCAGACAGACACAATGCATGTCTGTCTGCACAGAGCATGCTAAATGCTTCAGAGTTTTAAAATGAAAGTTAATGTAAAGTTTATCAGCTCTAGACAGAAGTTGTTGTACAAGGTGATCCACAAAGAAAAGCTTGTGTGGTCCATTATGGAAATGCAACATGAGCCTTTATGATTAGAGGTATAGTGACATCAGAATGAAAATGAGAGAAACAGCAGTGTTGACAAAAGAAACAGCATACCAAAGCAAAGGAGAGGGATTGTTGAAGCAGCTGTGCTGACAGCTTTCAAACAAGAGCCAGTGGTGTAAGAAGAGGGGCCATTCCCTTTCTTCCTTTTCTTTCTGATCTGACCCTCACCGTCACCCCCACTACTCCCCCTCCACCCTCCCACCTTTACCTGAGCTTCGCATTTCCCAAGGGGCATTAAACTCACTGGCCCTGTTTGATTTAGGCAGGTCAGGTGTCAGTGTTCGCTACAAGCCCATGGTGAACCATGAATAATGGATCTGCCACGGGTCTGAGTCTCCCTGGGACTCCCAGTTGCCCCCTCCCCTCACTCCCGCTGTGACTGGAATAGTCAATGTCTCATTAACAGCCAATGATTCCTAAAGGTTCTCACTGCCAGCGCACAAGAAACAGGAAATGTGAAAGAGAGATTGCTAATGGGAGACAGATAATGGAGCCTGATATGCATTTTGCTTATAGATTTGTATTCATCAAAAAAGAAAGAATGACTAGAAATATCTGCGTTAAGACCATTAGACATTCTGGCTTTGTTTTCTGTCTCATGGTAAACAGCTGGGCACTGGGCTTCAAAGAATAATCAACAGAACAACCAACAGCTGATGTGCTAATTAATAAAATAAAAAAAAGTATGTTGTTAGATGTCCTATGATGCCTTAGAAGTAATGAAAAAAGCAGTTGCATTTCAAGACTTCCAGCTCCACTGTTATCCAGGTCATAAAACTCAAAGTCCCGCCTCAAGCTTCAAAAGTCCCCGTAGCTTGTTTACATAATCTTTTGTTGATCCTGTTCCTCAAAGTTCTGCAGTTTCCTGAGCAAACTTGTGAGGGCTCTGCATTTACAGTGGATTGTTTTACTTTTATGATTCATGTTGAAGGACAATTACTTCTGCACAAGGTTAATACCTCTGCTGGAAAGAAAGCATTACAGCTGCTTCCTGTCTTTTTACTTTTTTCACTGAGGTGCAATGTTGAAAAAAAAAACTAGAGTAGCTCATCCATGATACATTAGTGTTCTATTTGTGGTGGTAGCTGACCAGGGGGGGTACGCACCTTAAGTTAGCAGCTGGTTGAAGAGCAAGTAAGAGCATGCTCCTCATATAGCCTAGATGTTGCCAATATCCATGTGCACACGACACATTAAAGTTGTTCCGATACAGATACCAGTATCGGAAATGCCTCCTATACTGCCTAAAATGGAGTCTATGCAGCGATCCAATACCACGTAAACTAATTTAGGCCAGAAAAAAAAACACTTTTTAACACAAACACACAACACACAAAACACAATTCTATGGCATTCATTCTCAATGTATTTTTTCAAACATCTCTATTTTACATCTAACAGAAATTCTGTGTAATTTACAGTGTTAGTGTGCGATGGAGAGTACATCTCACGTCTCCTTACACAATAGGGAAAAAAAGCATATTCCCATGCTACTTGTGTTACAGCAGCAGCCATCTGGATTAAGTGTGACATCACTCAAGAGCATAAACTGTGATGAAGGTGAATGTGTTTGGAGGGAGGAACAATATAACTATAATATTTGTAAGGCGCTCATTATTACATAATCTAAACATTTAACGTCACTCTGTAGGGATAACAATCATTTAGAAACAGTGCTTTGAATTGAAAGGTTGTGGGCATGTCAGTGGGTTATCAACTACTCTGCAGCAAAATGAAATACAATAATTAAATAATTTTTTGAGCAAAATCTAAAATGCAAAGCTCCATAGTAAATGCCAGCACTCTTGAAACACAGTCATAAAGACTGACATACACTGCACTAACACTTCCACTTGGACCCAACAGATAATCCTCAGAATCAACTTGATCAATCTCATCATGGACAGGGATGTTTAGAAAACTGTCTTCTAATCCGCTGCAGCTATAGCAGCCCGCAGGTGACATGTACAATACACTCCACTTTGTCATTCACCTTCAACTTCCTTTCTCTCTTTTTCATCAGCTGCCTCCTCCACCTCTTACATGTTGAAACATGACCGGGACGAACCAGGGGACAGTTCCTCCATCACACAGCTGCTAATAACTTCCTTTGCCCCCATAGCTGCAAAACCGAAAGAACAGAAATCTATATTTCTAATTTCCAGATAGGTGAGATTAATTCAACCATCTATTGTGGTGAGTAGTTGGAGGCCTTTTCAATATCGGTTACATGTTTGCCTCCTGAGCCGGGCTTCAGGGCAATCATGTCTGTGCAGTCCAGAGTGTTAGGACAGAATGCAGAAAGGCTGGCAAAATGTGTTCATGGGGATACACGGTCACACACAAACTCCTACATTCACAAAGGAGCAGGTGACAGAGCCTACTTGAACTATCAGCAGTGCATTATTAACACTATAAACAAACAAAATGACCCCAAGTTAGTCTGGGGATCAATGTTCGAACATATTCAAAGTACTATGACAGGTGCACAGTTGTCATTCAGACTGATAAACCAGTCGCTGTGGACACCAAAACCTGTCAGGCATCACAAAGACCCAGGTGTGTGCGCACACACGCACATGCACACACAGAGGGTTTAATTGTTTTTGCATCAAACATTCTCACAAACACGCACGCACGCACACACCAGTGTGATCCCACAGAAATACGTGAAATGACCATGACCTCTGGTGTCACATACTGTGTTAAATCACATGGTGCCACCACAACAACAATGTCAATGGAAAGTCTATTAGGATCATTTGCCGTGGTAGACACACGGATTCCCATGTTCAACCAGATGATGACGTATAAAGAGCGACCAGACGCTGCATAAGAAGGTGGGCTGGATGGGTCCTAAAACACAGGACTTTCATGCAGGAGACCGGAATTCGCATCCCGGGTCAAACAACATTTTCTGTCATTTTCTTATCCTGTAAGTGTCCTGATGTACAGGTGAAAGATGAAAGGTGGGAATGTACATGAAAATGTAGGTAATTTTTGTTGTGGTGGCACCATGTAATTGTAACAATATCTGACCCCACCACGTAATTCTGTGTTAAGAGGTCGAGGTCATTTCACACATTTCTGTGAGATCAGGCTGCGCACGCACAGGTGCACGCACACGCACGTACACGCACACATGCACGCACAGAGTTGAGAATCCATTACTGAGACTTTATATTAAGCCTGCAATGCCACATAATCCTCCATAAGTATGCAGGTAGGAGGGCAAAGGCTCATATAGAACCTGTCTGTCAAATCACATCCCACTAGTAACAGTGTAATGGAAGAGTATGGGGGATAATAGGCAAAAATGATGCTGCTTCACTCTAGAGTTTTGAGCTTGGAACCAATTCAGACAAATGTGCTCTTTGAAGTCTATGCAAGTCAGAGTAGGTGGCCAATAACATTTTGAATTCAGTTGATTCAAGAAGAGGGTGTCATTTCTAATTCAAATGAGTGTTGGGACAAAGAGCATGGGTTCTTCTGTTAGGCCAAAGGTCCGGTAGACAACATTTCATTGAAAAGCATCTCATATTTCCTCATAATTACCATTTCAAAAGGAATTCTTCATGGTCAAAATTACCATTTGTATATAAATTACTCGCATAGTGTTGCGTTGAATTTGTGCAAGTACGTTTTTAGCGTAAATGCATGTGTTTGGGAAGTATTGAGCATACGACTGGATAAATGAGACTTGGATTATACTGCACTGCACAGAGTGCGTGAGTTTGTAAATGGATGTTTTAATATAGTTTTGCTGTTGTTAAACCCGGCCCCCTATTACTTCAATTTATCAAGGATTTTCTCTGTTTGGATTCTTCATTCACCGTGGAGGCACGCGGGAATAACGTTTTCTTCACAAATTCAATGCAACACTCGACCTGTAATATATGCGTGTGTGTGTGTGTGTGTGTGTGTGTGTGTGTGTGTGTGTGTGTGTGTGTGCATGTGCGTGTGCGTGTGTGTGTGTGTAATATGTAATTTTGAAGGTGAAGTATTCCTTTAAAGCTGGTACAGGAGGAGCCAACTACACCAAATAACACGTAAAACTAATGGTGCAAACACGCCAGCACATCTGGCAAAAATATTTCCTCTATTACAAATTACAATTTAATGTTTACTGTCCGCTTTCAATTACTGTACTTACAGGCGGGAAACAGCATTTTACAGTCAAGTACTTTGTCCAATTATGATCAGATGAGCAAGGAGCTTAGGAGCCTAGGAGGAGATTAAGCAGCTCTAAATTCGAAACACTTAACAAATGAAAACAGATTAGCTGCAACACCCATTCACCATGTTTTGATAACAAATGCCTTATATATATTATAGCAGTATGGCTGAATTATTAAAAAATCGGATGAATGAACTGCAGACTGGATGGTTGAAAAAACTTGATACACAACAGGTGAAAAAGTGGGCTGGACAGCTAATAGATTAACGGGCTAGTATGTAATCTAACCTTTCTTTTACTGCCTCTTCAATGTCCTAATTGGCTGCAAAAGCAAACTGCTGGCTGAGAAAGTGACTGGCTAGGTGTAAAATTAGCTGTTGTAAGATTGCAGGGCATGGTAAAGTATAACCTGTCATGAGAAATAAAGGCCAGACAGTTCGTGTTTTAGTGTCAAATGTTCTTATCAATACAAGCTAAAGGAGCTCCGAGCATAATTGCCCTGTTTATCAGTTCTATTACAGGCCTTTCAGAGGTATCAGGCAAGGACAATAAATACTCAGCTACTGTAGAGTTACAGTGCAATACCCCATCTCACTTGATAGATCTCTAATAAACAGTGCATCGCTCACAAAAAAGAATTATGCTATCTATTTCAATGTCTTCGAGACTGCAGCGTCTCCTATACCAAAGCAATCACCAGGAGAGCCTGATACATATCACTGTCAAAATCAGAATTTATACCTCTTGAGGTAAGTTTCGCTGTCATATTTAACATTTATGTGTTATAAATGACAAGTTAATAATTAAAGGGAAAGTGATTCTGATAGCAAAAGAGCAATGTGAAATGAAAATGTTTATTCTGTAATTGTCTTCACTGAAAACAGATTAAATATAAGCACTTCTGTGGCCCGCTGTATGTGATGTAATTGTGTAGTGGAAAGTCAACATTGCTTGATTCAAATAAAACATTTTAGCAAATAATATATTGAATCAGTATCCTTTGCTATCTTTGTATTATTGCTCAGGCTGGTCTCATTCACTGTTTGTTGTAATTACTACGAAAATATTGATGTTTTATCCATAGAGGGATCAGTCATATTTTGTATGATATCATATGAACTGTTGTGTGTACATTTTCATAAGACATCATACAAGCCCGTTCATGAGAATGCATTGCATCGCTTCACATTCACCCAGGGGAGGACTTTTGAATTATGTTACTGTTTTAACTCATTTTAACTCAAAATAACTTACAAAAGGCTCCCAAAGGATTTGGAAATTATGCAACTCAACTGTATACTGCTTACTACTTCTACTTCAGAGGAAAACATTGTACTACTCCATTTACCTGACAGAGAAATGTTACTGGTTACATTACAGATTCAGATTTTACTTTAAAAAAATATATAACAATTAAAATATGATGCTTTATTATTCATTAAATTACCCAGCATTATATTAGAATTGAAAGCTCCATATTGAACAGACAATAAGTAAATTTAAGTACATTGTGCTGATAATGCCTCTCTTTCACTTTTCACTTCATGTAAAAACTTGATTGCAGGATTTTTAAGCCAAAGATTGCTTTTAACTACGTGTGCGTGAATGCATGATGCTGCCTCGCGTATTCTGCATCCATTCTGTCTGTTCATTGTGTACGTTTTACTATGCGGGTATGCACTATTAATAGTTTTACGATTAATAGCTGATAATTTTACTTTAAAAAAAGTTGCTTCTACCACTGCCAATACCAACATTTCCAGTTAGAGATATGGTGAAAAGTAAAACGAGATGGCATTTGCTCGGGGCCCCCAAGTCACTAAATCCACCCCTGCGTACACCTGTTCCTCACACATGCACACAGTTAACGCCAGCAGCATATTAATTAAGACCTGTATCTCAACAGGATTTACAGTACAGGAACACTCACAGCCAACAGCACAATAACTAGAAATTAATTCACCTGTATCTCAACAACACAGGATTTACAGCGCAGGTACACTCAATTACAGCCAGCAGCATGTTAACAAAATACACCACTCTCACCCACAAATAAGAGATAAGCCACCTGAGTGGTAACTTACAGCGTTGGCAGTGCTGCTGCTAACTGCCTGGCGAGCTCCGTTAACACTGTAAATGTATCACCCGCTGGGAGGTCCTCTGCAGCGGCCTCCTTTTGCCCCTGTTCACAGCTGATCGGCTGCTGCTCATCTGTCTCACCCGTTACCCTTCCTCCTCCTCTTCCTCCTCTTCATTTGGTGCTGGCGGACTGTTGCAGGACTTTGCATGGCACTGACGATAGTAACAACATTATTTTTAAATAATAAATTGGTTTATCTTTAAACATTTTGCAGCATCAGCCTCGAGATTTTTTTTCTCTGGCCTTTTCCTCTCCACCTTTTCGCTTTTCAGTCCTTTATAATCCATTTCATTTGTCTTTTTCCTTCTTCTTTGGGGTTTTTATGGCAATTCACATCCTCATTTGTCTTTTCATTCAACTCAGCTCTTTCTGGCCCAATCTCAATCTCCACCCTAAAGCTTTAAGCCCTGAACCCTCACAGACTTAATTAACGTCACCTGTGTGCACAGCTGTAGTGTGTGAGTTCATGAGGGCTTAAACAGGAACGGGACAGCTCTTTGCAGTAACATATCACGTTACCTTGAAAATGCCAAAAAATTTAATTGTGGATTTGGAACTTTCTATTTTTACTTTACAGCCAAGGAAGATTTGAATGTCTTCCAGGCTCTTTACAGAAAGGAGTCAAAAATCAATTTACTAATTTTGTCAAAACAGTATCAATAAGCAAAATTTAAAGAAATTGTTGATAAATAAAAAAGGTGTTTTTGCATTCCTCTGATTTCATGCATTTTTTGAACCATCTTAAATCCTTCTTGTTAATGTTTCTGTGTAAACTCAACACGCCAGGCAGAACAGACATGTGCCAATCCTCCTTGTTTACTGTTTTTTTAAACGCTTAAGGGCTTCACCTAACCCCATGTTTTAACATCACAACGCTATGAATTGTGGGTAATTTCCTTAGGCAAAGTCTGCAAAGGTAAATGCGGACTGGTGGGAAGTGTTCAGAAAGGTCTCAAAATGTGTGCTAGAGAGCCCTCATTGACTTGAGGATTTGACAGTGCTTTTCTGTCTCAGCAACGAACTCTTGCGAGATCTGGCAACACAGCTAAGCTAACATCATCTGGATTCAATAGCTTTCACTCCGGTATAGTGGGGAAAAAAAAAACCTTAGCCTGTTTGTGTTTCTGTAAACCAATCACAATCATCCTGGGCGGCGCTACGCCCCGGCTGCAGCGACGGGACTTTGAGAAACACACGAAGGCAAGGAGGGACTTCCTCCGGCCGGAGTTCCCTCCCGGCGTGAAGTATAAGGTTTTATGCCGACACTGCTTACATAGCAACCCAGACTAACTTTGGGCTAACTTAATTTACAACCGATGAAGAATAATACTCTTGGCAGATTGGAAGTATTGGCCAGCTAACGTTGGTAGCTATAGTTTCATCAACCACATAAACATGGAAAGCACTTATTTTTACACTACTACATTAGGTTAGAGAAAAACCTACTCAGCAGCAAACTGCTCTCTTATTTCTGTTGGCACTGGTTGCTTTCTTTGATTTATCCTTGACTCAGCAGCACTAACAGCTGGTTGATGGCTGCGGCCAACTGCTGTCGAGCTATTGGACGACTGCTCTCAAGACTCGGCTGGCTTGCTGACACTTATGTCCTGACATGAGAGCTCAGGAGGGGAGCTGTGTAAAAATGTTAAGCTAAATATTTCAGCTTGTGAGCTTGAGACTGTTTATATTCTGTCTCTGTGATTAATATTACAGTATTTTTTACATGGTGAATGTAGTTGATGATCTAGTTTAATTTCTTATTCAACAACAGGCAATTGTGTTTTTACATTTCATTCAAATATAAATATATGATGTAGGCCTAGTCTGCACACAAACACATAGTAGCTTACTGAAATGTTAGCCACACAAAGCCATGGTTGTTTCGATAGCTGGGTGTGTGTCGGTCTAGATTTGGATAATGTGAGTTGAGAGCTAAGAGCTAAGAGAAGAGACATAACTTGGTTTGAAGCAGAAAAATGATAGGTCGCTAGGATGATATAGGTCTACAATAATTATGGTGACATTTAAGGAGGCTACAGGTCAGGCGGCAACCTCCGGGGCTGAAAAATGAAGATAATGTGGAAGTGTGGAAATGCCCAGCGTTACAGCAGAAATAAATATGTTTACAGCCTGGTACAAAAAATGGTTTTGGTCTCTATAGCTGATTTCCCCATTCATGACAACTGTACGGGGAGTGATTTTTTTTTATATAACTCACCCGTTTAAATGACATTAAGGCTTAAAGTTATAGATAAATGAGGGCATGGCCACTTTAAGTGACAGAAGGTGGCAAACATAGATTGTAGGCTTCATTCAGCCCGCCTCAGCTCCATCCACGCTCCACCTCTTTGCCCATTTTTGGATTAGCGGAGTTGAGTCAGGCGCTGCCAAGATGGCGACGGCCGGAACCTCTAGCTTAATTTTGGCTCTTCAGAATACAGTGTTACAGGTACACCTATGTTTTTTGTTGTTTTTTACAGAAACACAGATCTGAAAAGATATCCATATCCATTTTTGAGCAATATTTTTCTTTTTCTTTTTTCTTTTTCGAAAATAAAAAAAGCCATGAGCCTCTAATGATTTAACAGGGCCTAGTAAACTGGCTATTAATAGTATACGACTGAATTCCACCAAGGTCTCTCTTTTCTGCTGCGATAAAGAAAAACACTGCAGAGGATGAACCTATGTTGACATCGAGTGTCATTGTAGGAATGAATTAGGAGGTACAGGGAAAATAGCTTAGAAACTGAGAGCTTAGTGATTGAAAAGAGAGGAGATGATAAAGTGAAGAGGACCACGGCAGCGATTAATATCATTTGCCGGTAAATCCAGGTTTCGCTGGTTTTCCAATCATAGATGAAGCTTGGAGCCAAAGCGGTGCTGCGAACTGGGACGGCTTCACAATCCCCTAGCTCAGAAGTATTGTTATGTCTCTTGGGTATTATCTTACAAAGCCCATTATGCTGCAGAAACAAAGAAGAGACAGGCCCAGAACTGTAGTAACTCCAGTGTGTGTGCATGCAAACACACACAAACAACACACACTGACACATGCGCGCATAGTGGTTTAATCTTTGCAAAGATATGTATCATCAGTACAAATCCCAGCGTGTCCCCGGATTACTGATATGTGTGCATGCAGCTGTGCACTATTAAAAACAGATGTGACAACTTCATATCAGACAGATAATGTGAATAGGCTACAGCAAATTCAGCAAAGTGTAAACAATACATAAAAACACCCAAACACCACATAACCCACTGAGGCTTGTAATTTCTTGTGGATGTTCAGTGAATTAAGCCGGTACAGTCATAATCACTGGTGCTATCAGAGGCATATGCACTTGCTCATTCAGATGTGAGCGTGGACTCCCACAATCGTGTTAAATGAGCAATGTTGCAATATACATGCACTGTGCATGAAACTGCAGATCACACTACTGTTCTGCAATTAAGATTTAACTGCTACGGTCGCAGGCACCACTGTGCTGAGATTGTGTCAGTCACTCAGTTCTTTAATTTCCCGTCGACCACCATCCAGTTCAATGGGCCATTTGAGAGCATGACACACTTCTTTAATGTATTAACATAGAGCTTTTCAGATAATGTTTTCAACGGACTCTCACTCTGAGCGTTTTGTAAGGATTCTGTTATGCTACAGTATTGAAAAAAAAAAAAGAATTTGGGTCCAATCCTACTTTGCACCAATTAAAGTACTTGGGAAAGTACTTAAAACTTTTCTTCTGAAGTACAACTATTAACTATTATTAGTAGAACATGCATTACATTTTTTTTCATTAAAGTGAAGAGTGGAAGAGAGGCATTATCAGCACTTAAATTAACTTACCATCTGGTCAACGTGGAACTTTCATTTCTAATATAATGCTGGATAGTTTAAGGAATAATAATGCATCATATTTAATTGTTATATTTTGTGAGTAAAATCTGAATCTGCGACCAGTAACATTTCGCTGTCAGATAAATGTAGTAATAAAATGTTTTGAAGTAGAAGTACACAAAATTATTTCAAGGTACAATGATACTCCTTTTCCACCAAAATTAACACAAGAACACCTGCTAAAAATAGGCAATAGACCTCTTTTCCATTGCCAGAAGATGAGTATGACTTCCTGTTAGTTAGTTAGTAAGTTAGTAAGTTAGTTAGTTTGTTAGTTTGTTTTTGTGGTGTGTCAGGTTCAATGACACAAACGTGCTGGAAAACAGGTGTTAACTTTTCCTGCTAAAGCTTTCCCATACAGTGCACAAACCTGCAAACTCTGCTGTACATTCACTTGATATCTTCACAGTTAAACTTAAACTCTTTCACGCTCCGAGCGCTCGCACAGCGTTAGTAAACAGTGAAGCAGCATGGAGGCCAGTGAAAATATTACAGTTTAAATGTCAGTTTATTCAGTCTCTCTTTCAAACTGAGACAGACGGCTGTGATGACGTGCGTCACAGCATCGCGCAGGAAAAGTGGCGAAAATTAGCGCGTTCACCCGGGTGTTGTGTTTAAATTAATGCCGATCAGAGCTGGAGGCGATAAATACCTGTGACTACTGCAGAGTCATTTGTCCCGAATACTGATTGTAACCTTTCCCATTGGAGACAAAAGCCAGATGTTAGCAGGTGTTCCCCAGTGGGAAAGGGGTATGAGTTAGAATAGTAACCTATAGCTGTTTGGGGCCCTTTTAGTTGGGGGCCCCAGGAGGTTTCCTATCCTGCCTAATGGTAAAGTCTGCCCTGCTGTTTTTCGATGGTGTTTCTGACTGTGAGTAGAATTGGGTGTGTGCTGTAACTATGCCAGGGCAGGTGTAGACATATTGCTCAGAAGGAAGCTCAGTGTTGAGTGTGAAGGTGTTTTAATGAGTGGATCTCAAGAAAGCTGCAGGCAGAAATAGCACAGGACAAAAGAATTCGGCCTGTTCCGGACAGGCAGGTTTTGAACGTGCACTTCACTACTGTAGCTTAAAGTATCAGTGTGCCATAGCACAGTCTCACAGAACTGCTAGCATGGCTGTAGAGTCTTTCCAGAAATATTACTATATGATAATATACATATCAATATCCAAATAATAATAATGAAAATAACACAGATTCTAAAGCTTGTACACATGAAACAACCAGCGTTCTATGACCACACAACTGTATTTAGCCTCACTTTTGTCCATCGGGTGTCTTTTTTTAAACAGATGACGTCAGGACAGGAAGCTCTGGACTGTCTGTCTGTATGTTTCATAGATGTGTGTTTCTTTTTCAGTCTGGTGTTTGCCACTCCACTCTGCTGTGCATTGTTCCCTCAGAAGAGGTGAGTGAAACGTTAAACCCTGCGATATAATAGTCTGTCATCGCCACAGTACCTTGCCCTTTTCTCGAGTTGAATATATGCAGAGTTTGCATGATTCTTCTCTGCTTGAAAAGTTGCGTAATACGTCTACAGTAGATATGTGTTTGACCCATTAACCCCTGTGTTTCTCTCATTCCTCAGCTCTATGTCAGTCAGCCGCCTGGAGCCGGAGCTGCAGGAGAAAATCCGGGCCAGCCACCCGGGAGTGGAGAGGGTCTACTTCAACAAAGGGCTATGAACCCCCCCCCCCCACTCCCCTCATCCAAACACTGCCATAACACAGCTGCAGGCTCAGTCCTCGCCTCTCTGCCAGCCCTCCTCATCCAGTGTGCCAAAGTTAAGTTTGTGTCTCCTCATCTCCACCGTTCAGATGGATATCTGAGGAGTCCCTCTCTCAGTCTCTTTGTAACGAGATGTTTGCTTTCGTCAATGTGATTGTTGATTTTATTGTAACCGCTAGAGAAGATTTTTCTCCGACTGGGCCGGACGAAAAGTACGACGTTTATCACGACAGATACTGTACAGTGGCCAGTGTAAGGTTGTTAAAAGTGGACATTTTTTCTGTGCAGTATGTTGTTTTTAAAGATGGTGACTACCTGAGGTTGGCAGTCAGATTATTTCTTACCTGCATTATAATTGATTATAATTTAACATTGATTATACAAAGACCTCTGCAGTTCATGCATTTGCCAAATCTCTTACATATTTTGTTTTTAGACCTCATCAACGATTACAACCTCCTACTCTTGTTGTTTCAAAGAATGGCGTTCACTTTAACTTTAATTCAGTTCTTTTTGCCAAATGAGGGACATTCGGCCTCTTGACATCTAATCATGAATCTGAAAACAACTCTCCAGGGATCCACCCTATAAAATGTGATGCTAACCACTGACGGGCCAACACGGTGCTATTTGATGTCTTAATAATCAGTGTTGATCATACTATTTATTCTGCTTGCCAAATCATGCATGAACAAACCACTCCTCATATGATTTAACCTCTGTGAAAAATAATGTTTCTGTATATTTAGTCACACAGAGGCCACACTCAGGAGAGCAGGCGGTGGTGACAATACGTGCCATTCATGATAATTTTAGCGAAACACACTTGTTCTCATTTACCTAATCTCCAATAGTTAATCCAGGATTCTGTGATCACCATACTCGATACCACCAAAATTCAACAAGTCATCCATGCCTTTCACAGACTTGTATATCTGTACCTGAATGCAGCATCCTAAAAGGTTTTTATTATTACCTACCGCACAAAGAGACACATTTTAGATTTATGTGTCCGTTTTATCACATTATTTTTTAGGGATTATAGTACATTTATACATACATGTTAGATATGGAAGTCAGTATTGGGCAAAAAAAAAATGCCAAAAACATTCTCAAGATAGTATTTTTTTAAGGCAATAATGATATATATATAACCGATATTTGTTTTAAATACGATTGCCATCAATGAACTCATCATACAGAACGACTGGTGAGTTCCCAGCTAAAATCTTGGCACATTAACAACCCCCTGCTCGGTATTTCATTATATGTTGCTGTTAAAGTGAGAAATATGTACACCTTAGTTATTATTACACACAGTTGCATCAGCACACAGGATCACAGAGATAAAGCCGGTGCAGTCTGGTGTTGTAACTTCTGTTGTGTTACCGATGATGTTTGCACACAGCTGGTGTAAACTGCGTTGATGTATGAAGTTGACGGCATTCGTTTGCCACATTTACAGCTACTGTATTTTACTGTGTGAAGAAGAATTGTAGGAGACTGTACAGCGGCATGCCAGATTTAATATTGGACATTTTTAAATCAGAGTAAAAAAAAAAAAGATGGACTCGAAGCCACAAAACCAACAAGCAGTCTATTTCGCAAACCTATCCTCATTTTGAAACTTTAAAAAATGATTTTAGGATCCAGTGTGTGTTAAAATTTGGTTCAAATAATGTTTACATTTCAAACGCTTGTGAACAATGTTTTGATTTAATTGCGTCTTTTTGCGCATCATGGTGTGTCATTTCTGTGAGGTGTTTAATGTTTAATATACTGTAAATCTACTTACATATATTGCTGTATAAGTAACTTTACTTTAGATCGTCCGTGTTTCCAGAGAGATGTGTTGGAGTCGGAGCTGTTCCCTATAGCTGCTGGTTTGAAGTGTTATTCTAGTGTTAAAGGTAACTGAATGTAGCATTTTACAATTACAGGTGTGTTAGTCCAGAGAAGCACAATGTTGTAACAGATTTCAAATGCTGCACATTTTTAAAACGGTTCAGTTTCCGGACCACAATGCTTTTCAGTACATCTTAGATCAGTGAGGGAGGAAGAAAAGATGAGAAATACTAAACTTGTCCTTTGGAAGACCTTTAACCTCTGACTGCATCTCATGAGAACTAATTCCTCTTTAATGTGTTCAAAAATATTAAATTAACTACGAGAATTAATTCCCCATTAATGTGTTAAAAATATTAAATAAACTACTTAATAAATAACATGTTAACAAGCTTCAATCTACCAAATCAGATGAAACGTCACTACAGCCAAAGCGATACAAATCTATTCCAGAGGAAGACGTCATTTACACTTTGCATTGATTTGAAATGAAATTTTTTTTTTAAATATTATGACACAAATGGTCTTTGTTTTGCAGTACACAGGGGTGATGTGATGTTTAGACTAACTGGATGAAATAAAATTGATGAAATCTTGTATCAGGTGTCTGTTGTGTTGTGTTTAGCTCCACAGCGCCATCTTCTGGTTTAAAGCGGACACCGCCGAGTGACGTTACAAAAGCGTTTTATTCCAAGAAGGCACATAATGTTCAGAAGAACTATGAAACACGGCAAACTTAATTACTTTGACTGCACACAGATCTGAAGCCCTACGGACGTCTTTACAAAGGAATGCACCAAAAAACAACAGATTGGCATAATTGTACTCAGCGCGGCTGACAGCTACAGAACATAATGCATCATGGGAAAGCGGCAGGATAAAACTGATGGCTCTTTCATTTCACCATCAAAAAGAAATACTAGAGGAGGTTAGGACACAAATATTCAAGGAGGAGCTGGACTGTAGTGTTTATCTCCTGATTTGACACAGCAGATAGTAATGCAGAAAATCTTTGTAATACTTTTACAGGAGAAAAAAGAAAGCAGACAGTTTAACAGTCTACGATTGAAAGATGTAATCTCAATTTTGCAACTTGTACAATGTGATTTTTAAGAAACAATCTACTTGATTCATCAACATTTGTCTTTCAGTAACTTGTTTGGTGGAACTGCAGCTGTGTTTCCTGCTCTCCTGGGTTTAAAGATGTTTCTTTGATCAACACTGAATCTCATAAAAAACAACAACAAAGAGTTGCACCACAGAAAGACATTCCTGGAAACAGTAACAACATCTTATCTAGTGTACCGACAGAAAGAACACAAAAAGGCCGTTTTCACAGCAGACGTTTTGACTTGTGGTAGGAAAAACACTACTCGTGTTACTCGTCCCTGTGAACCTTTGCAGAGTTTGAGATCCTCGGGCAAAGGTCTGCTGTCTCTTCCAGAGTCCAGACTAAAAACTAAAAAGGGGACAGAGCTTTTGCAATCAGGGCCCCTGAACAACCTGCCCGAGGAAATAATCTGTCTGTCTTTTAAAAACATACTTTTATCAGAAAGAATATCCTGATTTTATCTGAGTTTGTTTTAAAGGTTTTTAATAATTTCTTGTTATTATATACATTTTTACCATCATGTATTTTAGGCTTTTCGTTAATTTTACTCTCTTTATGTTTTAAATTTGTTCTGTTTTTATTGTAAAGCACTTTGTAACTGTGTTTTGAAAGTTGCTATATAAATAAAAGTTTATTTTATTATTACTTATAACAGTAACGATGGCTCTGTTGTAGCCATGTGCTCAGTGACAGTGAGCCAGCTTTCACAATACAGCACCCTGAAACTAAAGCAGCTAAATGGAATTCAGCCATCATTAATTTTTATTATTTACACCTGAGCTTTTCCTACTGTGACAAGTCAAAATGTCTTCTGTGTAAAAGGCCTATTTGGCTTCTTTTTTTTTTCTCTGAACAAACTGCACAACAACACAAATCCTTCTCTTTGCAACAAGCAAATAAAGTAATTCAAGCACAAAGTCTTCCATGTAACAACTTCTGTTTAACAGTTAATAAAGTTCACATTCATCGACATGTCATCTTGTATCATTAACCAAAGATGCAGAGCGTCGACACAACTATAGAAACTTATCTTCTACAGTTGGCGTCACCATTCTCTGTTCACACTTTTTTCCACATTAAGTCCAAGGTAACCTCTGCACGGTGATATCTTTGGAATGTGTTGGACTTTGCCAAGGTGGCACTTCAGTTGGCACTTGGGTAACATCGACATTTACGACTCACTCCATTAGCGCTCTGCACAAAAATCAGTTTCCAGCAAGTCACAAGGCTTCTTTGATTGACTGAGTTTCTATGCCTTACCTTACTCAGTAATATGGGTGTCACGATTTTAAGGTCAGGATTTGATTCAATTTGTATTATCTAATGAACATTTTTTCCCCGCACTGACGGCTATGCCATTGTTAGACTATCGAGTCTTGATTCATAAAGATAAAGAGATCATTGGTTTTATGCCCTGACAACTGTCATTTATATTTTTTCTTTAAAAAAAAGATAGGCTGCATGGTATCAAGAGTGAAATAATCGCAATATTTCTTTTGGAATGTACCAAACTAAGGCCATATGGTCCAATTTAAATAATTTACTTAAATCGCCAATCCAGCTTTCGATTTCACTAATTAAAATTGAAAGCTCATTTTAATAGATTTTTTTTAAATTTAAAACTGAAATTGTGACACCCCTACTCAGTAATTACACATTTTGGGAGATTCAAAATTAAAATTGGCATTTGGATTCAACAACTTCATATTTCACATAAGATATAATGAAAAAAAAAAAAAAGATAAATAATGGTAATATAAATACTCTGGAATAGAATTATACAACAGTGTTATTATAATTTTCCGTTGTAGGAAATTAAAATATAACTCGGTAGTGTCCACTCTTAAAATGTCTTTGGATCGGTGTTAAAGATTGTGCCGGCAAATGACCACAGTGGCAGAGCTGATCACCGCTCTGCTTCCTGGATGTGGACACCTGCTTCATGCCCCTGCACACACACACCCTGCACGCACACGCACACGCACACGCACACGCACACACACACGCACGCACACACACACACAGTGTCAAAGGGTTGGTCAAAGAGTGTGCCCGAGGGCGGTGACCTCGACAAAAGATAGTGTGTGACTGACGGAGAGAGAATCACCCCCTCGGGCTCTGAAGTGCGTGTGATCAGCTGGTTGAGCTAAAAGAAAACCAGGAAGTCAACAGCGCGGCCCCGAGGCGCCAACAGCAGATGGACGGCCCGTTATTCAATGTAACCCTTTCAGCTTTGATGGCCTCGCCTTCAATAAACGCAGTTACCATCTACTTCAGCAAATAAAAGCCAACCCACGCCTCAGCAGAACTCCTCCTCGCACTGCGCCCCCCCCACCAGCAGCGAGTGTTTGTCGGGGTCGCTGAGCACCAGGCTGTTGAGAGAGTGCTTGTCGGAGCGCAGGGAGTTGATGGAGGCTCGGCTGTAGTTGACGATGCGGTCCAGCAGGCTGAGTCTGGGGGAGGGACGGCGCATCTCGCCCATGCCGATGTGGACGCTGACATCGGAGAGGCTGCCCTGCCGCCTGCTGTTACCCAGTCTGGCCTCCAACTTCTCAGCAGTGGGCTTAGTGTAACTAAACAAAGGCGAGAAGACAGAGACCAATGTGGAAAGTGATCGGAAAAATGGTTTTAAAGGAATATAAAAAGGAACCTCACCACTAGATGCCGCTAAAAACTACACACTGTACCTTTAAGAAATCATGTTTCAGGACCTTTCCAGGAGTTTTTATTGAAACTTGCTGACAAACGGTCATATAATTCCGATCGTGGATGCAGAAAATGAAGACTTGATGCAAACACAGTCGCTGCAAGTCGGTTCTGCTCCGCGGATTGACGGACATGGGAGCCGAAATAAAAAAGGAGCATTTCGCTTCACATCTGGTAAACCTTCTTTGAAGTGTCACAACATGCAGCTTATCTTACCAACAAGTAGACTTTCAAACAAAATAAACACCTTACATAGGTGTTCTGAGTGAGTAGATTATTTCCAGGATATTTTGGTCGTTTTAATCAATTTCCAGGTGTTTCCATGACTGGAAAACTAGTCTCCAAATTTCCAGGCTTTCCAGGACGTGTGGGAACCCTGACAGATAAAAAGGCCTGACCAAAGCATTAAATATCTCCTTACCATTTGAGCAGAAGGGAGGACAAAACCACAGAGACAGACGACAGCGCCATCGCAGCAGAGCCCATCCACGGCTGCAACACCAGACCAATGGGAAGGAACACACCTGTGGACAGGTACAGATCGTATCAGTGCTGCTGCCGTCAACATTAGTGCAATAAGAGAAGAACCCCCCTTTTTTCTCGTGTCCGCACCGTAAGAACTAGGAACGATCTCAGTTCTTAGAACGCTGTTTTGAGGGACGTTTGTAGCTCCTATTCCAGAATAGTGAGTGACGTCAGTGTACGTGATTGGTCCAGAGACATAAGTTTACATTGATTGGTCAAACACAGCCAATACAGCACCGGAAACCACCATTTTTAAAAACATGTTACCATGTAAACAGACAACACAAACAACAGTTTGTAACGAGAAAAAAAATGGAAGAAAACACAAATGGACTGACAGAGAAGTCCAGGCTTTAATGTAGTTCTCGGGGGAGCTCCCCAGTAGACAGATCCTCTCGCCTATTATCACTGTCAATGTGGTGACCTTGTTTAGATAAATCTTTTGCAGTTACCTACCAGCAGCAATAGGAATGCCGACCAGGTTGTAGATAAGAGCAAATACAAAGTTGATCCTGATCCTCTTGACAGTCTTCTTAGAGAGGTCGATGCTGCCCACCACATCCAGGAGATCATTCTGCAGAACACACAAAAAACACAAAAATGTGCTTAGTAATAAAATTAAAACCACATTCTGAGTAATATCTGCAGAGGGGTTAACACATTTAAGATAATGAGGCAGGTTATTCAGGTTTTTACAGGTCAATATTTGATATTTTGATGAGCTGAAAAGTAGTTGTAAAAAACAGATTTCAATTATTAAAGAAATAAACTTATTTTCAATCTAGAAGCATTATTCTGACACTGTATACATACAACTGTATTATCAATTTAAAGAGTAATTTATTCACTTGACGATTAAAATGAAACAAAATATAAAACACTTCACTATGCAGTCAATAAATATAATAATTACATCATGACTTTTGTACCACTGCAGCCTGTTGCACCAGCTGTGTGAAAGTTCAGACTTTGCCTAGTTATAATGTAAATTATGACCATGTTGTGATTGAAGCATTACTAAAATAAAAGCTGTTGCACCACAGAGATAAGTTACAATACAACTCTAAGTAACAGTAAATAGTTACACATGGCCCCTAGGGTAGGTGTAAATCATAAAATGTCACAAAATTATACTCACGGATGGAAAGGACTGTGTGTCCACCAGGCACTCTTCTGAAAACACAGCTGGGAGCGCTTTAGAGCGCTTGAGGTGTAGCGTTATTTTTAGCAGAGACACTTTGGTGTCTATGATACAGAATATCCGCAGAAGTAAAAATGACGGCACAAGGTCGAGTGTTTTCTCTGGATGAAAGGAAGGATGAAGCCCGTGGAGAAACGACGGACCCGCCGGCCTATGTGGGTTCATGAGATTTTTTTATTTAATTTAATTGTTTTTGTTCAGCACTTGTTGTTTTTTTAGATTATTTTTCGGCCATTTTGCCTTTATGATAGTACAGCTTGAAGATTGACAGGAAAGGGGGGAGAGAGCGAGGGGATGACACGCAGCAAAGGGCCGCAGGTCAGATTCTGCAGGACTCAGTCTACATGGGGCGTGCGGTCTACCCACTGAGCTAAAGGCTGCTCCGTTGTTCAGCACTTGTAATGTACATGCAGGA
>JAOVVB010224834.1:0-2500 GCA_028570985.1 Heterobranchus longifilis
GAGAAGTATCTTCACTGTGATGTAAAATGACAACAAGACTTGAGGCTTAATAAACATGGCCAGCTTAACCCAGCAGGGAGCCCTGGTGTTATGAGCCGTGGGCCCCGACTGACCCCTGTTCTGCCCACTCTCTGTACATTATGCAAGAACTCTGTCAAGTACAGGTCCATACAGCAGACTACATCTGGCAGCTTAGACAACCAGAAACCAACCACTGCTCCCATTAGGGGATACTACCTGCTCATATTTTGTAGAAATCTGATTGAAGACAAATTTATTTGCAATATACACAATGTAAACACAATATAAACTGAAATACAGGCATTTAAATAGATTGTGACACAGGTCTATTCTACAAGGCAAATTCACAATATTAGTTAGATAATAAGTAATTGAGCTGGAAAACCAAACTATGCCCAAGTTTAGCGACTTTAGACTTTAAAGAAACAATTTCAGGACTAGTTTCCATTAGTGTTAGGGAGACTTTTTTTTTTTTTTTGTAACTTGTGACCAGGAAGTCACCTGTCTGTGTTTGTTTTTACATTTTTCAAGGTTTTTATACCAAACACAGTTGTGAAATGAAATCTAGATCTTACCCTGTCATCATCCTAGTGATTATTTTGTAGATGGTAACCATAGATGGTAACCCATGCCCCCTAAAAAAGAAAAAAAGAACTATGAAGGAACGGACCCAGATCCGGCTCCTATTACTAGTTTCCATACGGAGTCCTTTTTAGTGACACGCGAAGTGAGCGTAACCAAAGCAACGCCGTCGTTGCCATGACAACACAGTGCTCCAGGGAAGTGTGTTGTACGCCTGAAGTAAAGATGAATATCGGTTTGGGGACAGAAAACCTACGCTCTGGAAATGTCTTACTGTAGCAAATGAGTTCGCTTATTTATTTTATGCATCCACGCAGGTAGTAATAAGTTATTACTAATAACGGTATCGCTACAGAAATAGAGCGTTTTCCTCTTGTTCAAACATTAGCTAGCTAAATGGAGCGAACTGAGGGCAAAACGATGCGTTCTCAGAAACACAACAGTGTCAACGATAGATGGATGTTTCTCACCCCCATGGTAAATACAACTTGTAACAGGCTTTTACCATTGCTTCATAGTATAAGGGTATATAGGCTAACCATTCAAAGTTTAAACCTCAGGCATGAAGTTAGTAGCCTGTTAGCCTTAGCCTAACCAGCTAGCTAACGTTGATGCAACACAGTTGATTTATTAGTAAACTATTTTTGCAGGTCAACAGCTGCAAGTTGCACCTGACAACTGTCAAAGAGAGAGTCCAGAGGATGGTGAGTCATGACAAAGAACACACTGAAAGACCAGCTATGTGGTTAATAGCCTAGACCAAGGGGTTTTCAAAGTCTGAGGCTGTGGGCCTCCCCTCAGACAAGCCTCACCCCCCCTTAGTTTACTTAATTAGTTTTGCTCAGTTCCTGGATTCCTATGGGATCACGATTATGTTATTTGATCCCATGCATAGACACTTAACAATTGAGCCAAGATAGCCTAATATTGGTGTTTGACATAACACACTACACTAAATACATAAAAGGTGTCTGAATCTGGAAAAGTGGGAAAATGGTAAAATTACCCCAAACTACTGCATGTCTGAGCTATGTCTTTAACCAAATCACACATGTTTAGGCTCCTCTTTGTGATCTGAATCTGAACCTCCTCTGAAACTGTTTGGAGCCCCCCGGGCTAGACTTTCCAATGCATGCTTCACAATTTTACCATGTTTACCGTTCTACAGACTGACGCTCAGGATCTTGTCAAAGAAACAAACATGAATACAATGAATCATTCTTCTAAGCCAGGTAAGCTTGACCCACTCCACTCATTCACCCAAGAGGTTTTTGTGTGATTCAGCATTGTATTGTATATTCATGAATGGCTAAGATATGTAAATAATCTTATGGAAGTTTGCACTCTTTTTTTCTCAACCATACCTTGTATAGAAAACAGTTTGAATGCTTGCAGCAGAAGATTTGTCCAGACACCTCCGCTGCCATCATTTACCAGTGGCTCTACAGATTCCCCTGTACATAATCTAGTACCACGAGTGTGTGGTGCTCAAGGTGGTGTGGATGCAGTTTCACATGCTACTCAAGATGCAAGAGACACATCTAGGAGACCCACCCACAGTGGCAGTTACTACTGCAATGCCTTAAACCTTGTCAAGCCAGCAGGTAAATATGACAATAATCTCATGGCAAATATTATGGAATTAGGAAACTGATTGCTGTATTGCTGTATACAGCAATGTTTTTATAACCTCCGCACCGGCAACAGCCGTGACCGGAGGCATTACTGTATGTTTTCGGGTTGTCCATCCCATTCTTGTGAATGCAATATCTCAGGAAGGGAATTTCTTCAAATTTGGAACAAATGTCCACTTGGACTCAAGGATGAACTGATTCGATTTTGGTGGTTGAAGGTCAAAGGTCACGGTCACTATGACCTCTCACACAACACATTTTTT
>JAOVVB010224834.1:5000-10495 GCA_028570985.1 Heterobranchus longifilis
ATACTTTGTCAGTCTGTTTTGAGCTTGTGAGAGAGTAACGTTACAGTAAATATCCTCTATTGCTGCCATGGGACGGGGGCCGAAAACAACTTCGGTACAAGAAGTTTTCAGAAACTACGAGGGTAAAAAAAAACCCCCACAAGCACTTACCCCCAACTGCCCAGGAATTTGTGAAACAGCTGACTGTTTCCTGCAACAAGCTCCAGCACAAAGCACAGTCCCTCCGCCTTTCCTTGTGAAATGATGCTGCCTTCAAGTGCAGATGGAAATGCCGAGATCATTAAAGCGCTCTGATGGAAAACAATAATTGTGATATATAAAGTCGATTGGGGGGTTAAAGTTCACAACAGGTCCACACAAATGGATCATTTCAGTGACACTCCCACACAGCCACACCACCCTGCTGGATGTGGTCTGAACTCAGCCTAAATGTACTCAGGCTCATTCTAAACCCTTTATCTTAGTCCACTGGCCGATAAAATGATGTCTATTCAGGGCGGACATTGTAGTTGAATTGTCCACTTGTTGCTGTCTAACATCTTTTAAAATAGTGCAGCTCTATGTTGTAGATTGAGTTCTTGAAACTGTATCATGAACAAAACAGTCATGTGTAGCATTCTTTCTCCATTTGATATTGCAAAAAAAAATTGAAAGTCATAAATCTGATGGGTGTGGGGCGCTCACTTGGTAGAGCATGCACCCTATACTAGTCCTTACTGCAGTGGCCCGGGTTCGACTCCAACACATTATCCATTGCTGCATGATGTCCTCTCGCTCTCTGTCTCTCTTTCTCACACGCACCCCTTTCCTGTTAATCTTCAGCTGTATTATAAAAAAAGCCAAGGTAAAAAAGCCCAAAAAGTAATCTTAAAAAAAAAAAGAATCTGATCGGTGTTATGATCATCCGTTTACCTACCTCAATTTTTAGGGACTTAACTGTTTTAGTTCCCAGCACTGTTGGAGAACAAAGGATTGAAAACCATCAGAACCCACACGCTCTTGACAAGGGTCTACTCCCACATCTTTTCCTCAGTGACCTGAGCATAATTTATTCAACAGGCACAACTGTTTCTATGTTTCCAGCATTGGGAATGGTTATGAGCTGAAGCTGTTCTTTAATTAATTTGAGACTAAAACTGTGACTGGGGGCTGTTTGTTCAGCCTGGCTCACTGATATTAAAAGCCTGGGAAATGAAATGATGTCAGTAACACTGGTGTCAGATGAGGATTTTAGCAGCTCCTGGAAAAGGAAGAGAGAATAGAAAGGCTTCCCTTGGTCAAATTAGTGTTTTGCCAGCATGCCGCCTACGCTCCTCCTCAGAGAGCTACTCCAGAGACCTAAAACTTCCTCCCTCTCTGATGTTGGCTGCTCTTTGCATAAGCAGGCCTCCCAATTACTATTCAGTGCCTACAGTGTTATGTTATTTTTTTCCTGATGGAGGATGCTTCGTTGCCTCAAACTCTGTCCACCTGTTGGGTTTCTCTCTACACTTAATTTAAATAATGATGACGTGACAATTGAAATTAGTAAATAGATTTTATTTTGTTGGTAATGAGAGCACATTGCATTCAGAGGTAGCCATTTGTTGGCAGGCGCCTATTGGGGAGCAGATGATAAATCTATTATTCCAACCTCCAGGACAGGTCGCTTTTCACTCACTGACTTCAAAACCTCCTGTTTTTTGCATTTACATAACTACCTTTACTCAACGTTTTCCAAACTTACCAGTGACCTGACCACCCAAATGTAATGTGAATTGCTGCAGTCAGTGAGGAAATGAATGGCTTAATGAACTAAAATAATGTTGAAGTCTTTATTTATTTATTCGTTTAGTTGACAGGGACAGTGCACGGCTTCTTGGCTGTACCAGAGTTAGCTATAAACTCATTTACATCTGTAGTCCTTGGGCAGGAAATGGAGAATAACATCTCTGTTAAGAAAATTACCTCTGTAGTATAAAAAACAATTAACACTGTAGTATAAAAAACAATTAACACTGTAGTATAAAAACAATTAAGTTAAGATATTATTGTTATTATTGTTATTGTTTGTGCAGGTGGGTACATGATTGGTTTGACTTTGCCATGATTTCACCTTGAATTGAAAATCACTAAAGTTCCAGCACTGTCTTATATAACTTGGTACTGAGCTCCAAAAGTTTGAGTGTAGTGATATGAACTCTTTTAACAGGGGAGGAGCCAGATCATTGATCACTTTGTACACTAAACTACAGTTGTGGTTCTTCTTCCCAGTCAGGTTGTTGTTTAGTGGTTATTGGCCATAGAACACCAGCTGCTTGTCCTCTTTCCTTTTGTGTGCATGCTTTAACCACAAGCAGTACATCTCATTATGTCTTCCTCCCATCCTCCAGCAGGGAGGCTCACATCACTCTCCACCTCTCCTTTGCCCTTTGTTTCTGTAACAGGATGTCCTTTCATTTCCAGTTTACTGGAAGTATTAAAAAAGAGATACTCTCTTTGGGAGCATGCATCCAACCCACACTTGGCCTCAGTGACCAAGTGTTGGGGTTACAATGTGACCTGACAATGTTGGATAACCAATCTTTAGTTAGGCGGTGATGTTTTCCGCTCGAGCAGTTTGACTTGAATACTTGAATAAGACAGTGGAGAATGCCCTGCAGGGTCTGTAAAAAGAAGAAAAAGTATCACAGAGTTCTAGAGGTTTGTTAAGCTATTGTCCATGGTAGAAATGATATAAACCTTCAACTGAAGATGCTGATTTTGATTTAGTTTGACTGAATCTGTCATGTGTGGTAAGCATGACACTCAGGGGGAAGACTCCCCTCAATGATGCTCGAGGCTTTGCTGTCATCAAGCAACCCTCTCTCCTAAAAATTACGTTCCCATACAACTAAACTGCATTCTCAATTATGTTTCAAGGGAAGCATATTTTCTCTATTCTCTACTTCTATGTTTGTCTTTGACATATCACAAATACGTCTAATCAAAGTCTGCATATAGGGACTGAGGTGGTTCGGGTGGATGGATCAAACAGGCCTTTCACCCAGGAGACCACTGTTTGTGTCCCACGTGGAACCAAAAGTCAATGTTGACTTGTTTTAACTACGTAACATACTTAACTTATGTCACTTAACTTGTAACAAACTTATTTGAACCCAAACCATGATCGTTGTTGCCTGAACCTAACCACATGTTTAAAACAGCGACCGTTTCACAACATGCACTGGAAAATACGTTTCCCTCAAAATGTAATTAAGAATGCAGTTTAGTTGTATGGGAACGTAACTGTTATGACATCTGTAACACAAGGTTATATATGTTGGTGTCCTTCTTTGACAATACTGGCCATTATGAAATGTTTAAGATGTGATTACTGATGCCGATTATCTCAAAATGTCATTAATTGGCCGACCAATTAATCGGTCTATCCCTAGTATATATAGCATGCATCCCTACATATTACTTCCCATGTAAGAGTGGTTCCTTGTAGGTTTGTGTATTGATTTTAAAATCGTCTTTTTAGTTTTTTACGCATATAAACCTGTGAGATCTCTCAGTACCATACTAACTAGTCCAAAGCCCAGAAAGTTTTGCAAAGCCTGCTTTCCAAAATAGTTATCTTTTCTGAACAGATGAGCTGACAAAAATAACAACAGTTGATATTTTCTGACATAAGCTCTAAACCCATCTTGGTTCATATCTTTATCAATATTTCAAATTTGATCAACTTTTCATGAGTTAATTCTTAGCTAAATGTCTATTCCTATTGACCTACGTTGGGTATTACACAATCTTTGACCCCCTGATGCCCTTTTAACCTTATCCTCATGTACAGTGTGCACTACAGGGAGCAAACACATCATTCTCAGGGTAACAGCCATCAGGAATTCTTCAGAAGTATTTCAAGTGTCATTACGACAGGGGCCCCTAAGTATTCTCTCACAGAGAGGGGGAGAGAGAACTGGGTATCATTTCACAATTGACTGACCCTCAACTACTTGTTTGCTATTCTGATTTGGGAGGTCAAACAGGAGTCACAGCTTGATGTGACTGACTGCATATCAGTCATTCAAGATGTTCACAAGTAATACAGATTGTTGCTGTTAAATGGTTCACTCTGAGGTAAAAAGGTGGAAATGTCATTTCTGTTTTAGTGTGATATAGCAGAAAGTGCAGCCTCAGGCATTGCAAAGAAAATGGAGCACATGGCACTTTGGGTTTCCTGCATCCCAAAAACATTGTGAGAGTGAGCACTGAATGTATACAATTCCAGTTTGTTATACTTGGCTAGCCCTGCCTCCCACTGTGTCTCTCTATACATAGAATATCATTATCTAGATTGACATTTTATCTTTAAAACTTTCTTTACCATCTTTGTCTCACTGTGCTTTCATCCAGATCTGCAGGATAGAAACCGTGTCTCACCTGAGCGAGCTGCGAGTGTTGAATCTGGCAGGAAATAACATCTGCAAAGTGGAAAACCTGCAGGGCCTGGACTGTCTGACTGAACTCAACCTACGACACAACCGCATCTCTATTGTGGTGAGGGGCCTCTTTCCCAATTAGCGACAGCTTAAAGCATTTTATTCACTGCATGCTCACTATTCTTTTCCTTCATAAAAAGGAAAAGGCCCCAACTGTTCTCACCATCTCATTTTAAACCAAGACTGTAGTTTCTGCTGCCCTTTTCCTTTGTAGGGCTTCTAGTTTCTTCCATTTGAAAGTGCAAGTAGGAGTTATAAATATGATAAAAAAAAAATGTGTTACAAGATATCAGTAAGTAGTAGTAGTAAGTGAGATAGCTGCAGGATACAGTAATGCAGAATTGAGAACTTTTGTTTTGGCTGCTGCTGTATAAGGATTTAAAGGGACAGTTCACCCCCAAATCAAAAATACACATTTTTCCTCTTACCAGTAGAGCTATTTATCAGTCTAGATTATTTTGGTGTGAGATGCAGAGTGTTGGAGATACCGTCCGCACTCCATTGAGATGTCTGTAGAGACAGCAATGTCTCTTTCCAGAAATCATGACCCGGTTACTCAGGATAATCCACAGACTTTGTTGTGGGCAGTAGGCATTATTTTTTGTGACAGCGGGAGATGTAAACATTAATGGCGTCCTCCTCGGCTGAGCTGTAACATTAACTAGCTCAGATGAGCTAGCAGTATCGTATCAGTATCAGTTTCCTTCTGTGCGGTTATACGCTTGCCGGGTGTAGTTTAGTAGAAATAAAATAGTTCCTACATGACACTGCTCACAACAAGGTCTGTGGATTATCTTGAGTAACCAGGTCATGATTTCTGGAAAGTGTGTTGACTTTTTCAGATGTATGTTTTTGGCGCTTTGAGCGCTTTGAGCTAGTGCCATCTAGTTCCATTAGAGAGAAGGCAGGCATCTCTACAGCCGATATCTCCAACACTCTGCAACTCACACCAAAACAATTTATAATGATAAATAGCACCACAGGTAAGAGGAAAAATATGTATCTTTGATTTTGTGATGAACTGTCCCT
>JAOVVB010224845.1:0-10495 GCA_028570985.1 Heterobranchus longifilis
GTGAAAAGAAGCAGTTGGTGACTTCACATGTGTCGGAGGAAGCATGTGCTCATCTGCAACTCTCCCCAGATCGGCAGAGGGGGTGGAGCAACGACCGGGACAGCTCCACAGGGGGAACTGGATAAGTACAATGGGGAGAAAAAAAAATCAGGGGAAAAAAAGCCTCTTTTGCTGGCCACCTGTACCTCATTTGACCTCGCATTTCCCTCTTGTCCTCCCTCCCCTGTTTCTATCATGACCTCTGTGTCATTGCCCCTTCTCAAATCTTTTCAATGATCTAGGTCGTACGGACTCAGCGCTCCCTACCCCACAGACAGCAGACAGGGAAGCTGTACTTAATAGACCTGGCCGGTTCCGAGGACAACCGTCGCACCGGCAACCAGGGCATCCGCCTCAAGGAGAGTGGCGCCATCAACCTGTCCCTCTTCACTCTCAGCAAGGTTGTGGACTCTCTTAACTCTGGCACCGCCGTCCGCGTGCCGTACAGAGACAGTAAACTAACACGGCTGCTACAGGACTCTCTGGGTGGCTCGGCTCACTCCGTCATGATCACCAATATCGCACCCGAGTACAAATACTATTTTGACACTTTCAGTGCGCTCAACTTTGCCTCCAAATCCAAACTCGTCGTGAACAAGCCCTTCACCTGTGAAACTGTGGCTGTGCCCGTGCTGCCAGGTGAGAAATGCACTCCTCACTTTTTCATTTATGGCTTATAATATAGACAGGGTTTGTACAAAGTCTTGAAAGTTTGGAAAATGCTTAATTTTAAGGTTAGGAATATGCTTGAATCAAAATATACCCCTTGAAAAATGCTTGATTTTCAATATAATGGTTTTTCATCGACACAATCACTCATGTAAACCAAAAATATTTTAGTCTGTTTGTCTCCTGGCGTCTTACAACAAAACAAAACATACAATCAAAGTTAAACAAAGTGACAATATGCACTGATTGCTGTGGGTATGAAGGGATTCTGTAAACTTTAGTTTCCACAATTGCATTTAGAGTTTAGAGGTGATGATAAAGTCTGGAAATGTTTGGTTTAGGTACCTTGAAAGTGCTTGAAAAGTACTTGAATTTTTCTCTTAAAAAGCAGTATAAACCCTGTATAGAAATAAATGTAATAAGCCAAGAAGCTCTGACAGAAAGATCCAAAGGCCAACAGGGGGCAGCCGTGTCATATCCCAGAGGATGGTGACAGTAGCAGTCAGTCAGCTGTCTCTGGGAATTATCGACGTCTGTTTAAAATGTTTGTTTCTGTTGCTTCCTTTTGATGCATTTTCTTTCCTATAGCATTTTCTTGACATACATTCCTGATCCTGATGCTGTTCTTCCCCAGGCTTTATTTCTGGCACTGCAATGCAGCCTTGACTGATGCTGTGCCATCTTCATCTGAATTGCTTTACACGCCAGAGAACCCCCCCCCCCCAAAACAGCAGTGCTGGAGTGCACTGAATACTAAACTGTTAATTTCCTCTTCTGCCTTCATCTCCAGTGAAGCGGGCCAGAGAAGACCACAAGGCAGGGGGCTCTGGCACCGAGCCGCAGAAGAAGAAGCTGAAAGACGAGAGGAAAACTGAGCCGGATGGTTCCTCACCTTCTGCACATATTCACAGGTTAAAGATCACGCACAGACTTATTTGTTTTGGATAACGAGACGCAGGAACTGTGTTTGACTGTGGAGAAAATGCATCAGTCCAAAACCACCAACATCAAATTCAATCCACACAACTTTAAATAAGCAATAGTCTCAAATCAGTGGGCCAAGATTTTATAGCTTGTGCTGAAAGCAACTCTCTGCAGTGCTCCCATTGGCTACAGCTGCTGCTGTCTACTGGGATGTCTTGTGGAAAGATACAAGCTCTGCTTCTTTGCCATCTGTTATCAGGTGTATAAATCTGTCTGCGCTTTGAATCTCGTCAACTTGTATTCGTCGACCTTTTGACTCCTGAGTGCATTTCAAAGCCCTCGACCATACTGCCTGCCGCCCCCGTTGTCTACCTACTTTTCCTTTTTCTTGATGCGTCTGTGTGTGTGTGTCTCTTTCAGTCTGTCCGAGCCGTCAGTGATGGACAGACTAATGGCTCTGGAGAAGCTGATGATGAGCTGCCAGGGCAAAGATGAACGCAGCGTGTTGAAATATGTGGCCCAGTCTCGCAAGGAAATCCAGGTGAAAACACACCTACATCTGGGGATGTTAATTAGACATTTCATGTCACGATTATCCTGGCCAAAATAATTGCGATTCACGATATTATCCTGATAATAAACAAAATGTGCTTAAAACGGCACTAAAACACACTGGAATCACTTTACCTTACATTTTGCTTTGTTGGGGCTTTTTTTTCTCGAAAAATTGCGACTTTTTTCTCCTAAAATTGTGACCTTTTCTGTGTACATTACAACTTCTTTTCTCATAAAGTTATGTTTAAAAAAAATCTTTGAAATATTACAACTAAAATATTTTTATTGCACCACAGATAGGACACTGTAGTAAACTGCAGTCAATTTGTGAGGATATTCACGATTATCCTGATAAAGGAAATTCACCACAATCAACTTATTGCAAGTCTTTTTTTATCTCGATCAATGACAAAATCCATTATTGTCCTATCCCTAATGTTAATTTAGATTTTTTCTGACCGATAGCTGACCCTCATTAACTGACAAGCAGGCAACTGAGCCATAATTATTAATTCAGATTTTCCGGATCCGTGGACAACTTGTACCGGTCATGCAGCCACGATGCTGCGTGTAAGTCTTCACTGCTAGTTTAGCTCCAAGGTTGTCACCTGTGTGTCTGCCTGGCAGACTCTGTGAGGATGGCTGAGTTATCCCGCCACTCCTCATCGATATAGTGGCGTGTAGCTCTCTGCTGTGAGCGCCGTCCAGCAGTCGGTCGTGAGAGCCACAAATTTAATTTAAGCTCTCCAATAAGCTTCTCCAACAAAAGGCATGTGTGTGTGCACATGTTTAATGACTTTTCTTTTACTGTTTAACTCAGTGGTTTCCAACCTTTTTCCTTAAGGAGTCTTTTCTGTCATTGTGTAAACTGACGACTCTAGATTAAGTGACATATTTTATGGATATTTCATATTATATTCCATGTATAACAATAACTGTACAGAACAACTGATGAACTGAACAATTAACCCACACAGTGAAGGCAATAACTGCAGGAAGTTTGTGTAAATTGAGCAGATTATTTCCTGGCAATATTGTATCAGAGATGAGTTTTCCTGATGTTTTTTTAATGAACTTTTAATGCAATTTTCTGTATTATGTGAGGTTTTTTTTTTTTTTTTTAAACCAAACTTAACAATATTACAATAATAATAATAATGATCCCAAAAGTAACAATTTCATTTAGTTTTCTTCACAGAAATTAATCAAATGCTGAGATATAATATATGTAATAGATATAATGTGTACAGCTCTTTTTGCATGTGCGTGCTGGGACAAGTAAAATGTTTTGAATTGAACTGTATTTATTTTATTTTTTTTTAAGTTGTCTTTCCCCTTAAAATCAAGAAGGCCTCACGACCCCCCAGGAAGCTTTAGCGACCTCTGGTAGGGGTCGGGACCCCCAGGTTGGCAACCAGTGGTTTAACTGATTGAGTGATGAGTGATAATCGGTCAAACTTTAATAAGTTAATGGTTAAACAGTTAATTATTAACAACATCCCTCCCTACTTTGAAACTTGAGTTTATCCACCTGGCTGCTTAATGTAAGTTGTAGTGATTTATATCTGCACCTGGCCCAGCCTCTGTCTCTTCTGTCTGTCTGTGCTTTACCAGATGCTGATGCTGTCAGATCTTTCTACTGATCAATCAACTCTTCTTCATGGATATTTGATAGCCAACCATGCCGCTCTCTTTTGTTTTCGCAGGAGCTCAAAGAGAAGCAGAGGGAGTTTGAGAGCAAAGCCATGCTATTCAGTCGGCTGGCTGGAGAAAAGAACAGAGCGGCTCCTCTGCAAAGCAAACAGTTAACGACCACAAAAGCCAATAAGCAGCAGGCTGTGGTCCAGCCACTACAAGGTCAGTTAGAGATGATGGATGAGTTCATAGATGCAACTTAACCTATTCACATTTAAATTCAACTTGTGTGGTTTTAGCTGACAGTCAAATAGAAGTGGAAACGAAAAGAAAATGTTGTTTTTCATGCGTGCCTCCACAGTGAACGAAGAATCCCAAAACTGAGAATATTCTTGATGAGTTGACGTATTAGTGGCTCGCGTTTAACAACAGCAAAACTGCTACTCGCTATGTACTCGTGGGACTTTGTGTGTGGAAGTGTTGTAAATGGTAGTGAAAATACAGTACTGAGGGAGGTACTGAGTGGATGTCTGGATAAATGAGACTTGGATTGTACTGCAGCAAGTTGCGTGACAGTTTTTAAACTGATGTTTTGATATAGTTTTGTTGTTGTTGTTGTTAAACACGGCCCTCCATTACTTCAATTCATTAAGATTTGTCTCTGTTTTTTGGCACATGTGAAATTCAAGGTAACACAGGCAGAGTAATTGATGTACAAATAATCATATCAGATACTATTGTCTTTAAATTGCCATTGAATGAGGAAGTGCCATATGAAAAAAAAATGACCTTGGAAAACCTTTTTTTTTTCCCCTGTTGTGTAATCTTCTGTTCACGTTTTCCTAAAGAGTAGTCAGTCATTAATTCTATCATGTTGAATCACTGGAGGTATTGATGAGCTGCAATGTGATACAAGAGCTCAGTCTACAATATGGGAGCCAGAAAATGTATCCAATGATGATGAGGAGGGATTATTTTTAAACTCCTCAGCAGCTTGGGGACTGAGACGGATACCTTGGGTACCTGTCTGTCTGTCTGTCTGTCTGGCTTTGAAACAGCACAAACAGACAAAATATGAAAAGTTAACTGTTTCAATGCAAAGCTTGTATTTATCTTATTTTTTTCCCCTCAGTTAGAATATTTTCATTAACTAATTGATTGATTGGTTTCTAATGTGTAGCAGTAAATGAATTTAACAATATTTTCTGTGTGTTTTCCTCCCTCTCAGTGTCCCAGCTCCAGCCTCTACAGCAGCTTGCCGTCGTCCGAAAACCTTCCGTCTGCGTCAAGAAGAAAGAGAGGAAGGTTTCAGACCAGGTTGAGGTCAGCATCCGAGCCTCGACTGTGCTGCGCTTAGCGTGACACATCTGCAGAATTGCAAGCATCAGATACAAGCTGACGTAGTGCATTAGGTTCAATTTGTTTTTTTATGTCTCGACAGACACTGCAAGAGCTCAAATATATTAGGTCAAAGTGAACCTGCTTTCCAGACCGATATGGATAAATGTCAGTTAAAAAAAAGATTTCCGTGTACATTGTAATTGTCAGGGTTCCGAGGCAGTATGGAATTTGGTTTTTAGTAATTTCCAGGTCTGGATAAGTATGGAAAAAAGAAAAGAGTATGCAAAATATTTGTGTTTCCAGACTATTACCCCATTCTGTTTTCTAAAATATAAAATTCAGTATCAAATCCAGACATCCGTGACCAAATTAGTTTGAAATGCGCCAATATCTTTTGAATTGCATATACGTAGCATCACAAATAATGTCTGAACATTTAGGAGTTATGCAATGATGTAATCAGAAAAGTAAACAGACCATCTTTTCTGCGTATGGAAACCTTTATGGCTGCGTTCATTGTCGTTTCCATGGACACAGAGAATAAACAAGGCTGCACAGACTGCGAAATTTGAATTATTTACTTTTTTTCAACTCATTTTCAGATCTATAAAAGAGATTAAAAAATAAAAAATATGGGGGGGAACCAATAAAATATTATACGGGGAAATAATACAGGAATAGGGAGCACTGGTTAGTTTACGTCGTCCGTCTTTCTGCGCAAAAGTCTGGATTGAACGTACACGACTGGTAAATACACATTTTAACGCCTGGATGAAAGGATTCCAAATGAAACGAAAGCTAGACGCAAACTTTGTGTGAAATCATTCAACATCTACACAGCGGAGGCAGCAATTATAAACCATATTTAAGGACACATTTTCCATGTAATCCACGACGAATTCCATAAATTTGAGTGTCCAAAGGTATGGAATTTTGAAATGCAAAATGTGTAGGAAACCTGAATTGTGTAAAATGTCAATTGTAAATGTAGTCTAGTCTCTTTTTTTAAATAACTACACTGCATTCATGTCTTGTCTCTCAGCCTCCAGACGGTAAAGAAAACACAGTGGAGCACAGCTGGGAGTCCCAACTAGACAAATCTGTGCTGGAGCACTCCAGTCAGAAAATCCTCAACATTCTCAACACGGGCTCGCTCAAAGAGCTGAAGGGTCTGCAGCAGATCGGAGACAAGAAGGCAAAGCTCATCCTGGGCTGGAGGGAGATCCATGGTCACTTCATGAAGGTGAGAAACTTGTTGAGCTCAGATCCTGTTTCATCACCACACTACCTCGTCTTTAGTGTTTTTCTGACTTTTCATTTACTTGTGGTGACTTCATGTGTGGTTTATTTTGCAGTTGGATGATCTGGTAAAAGTTGAGGGTATGACCGGAAAGAGATTTTCTTCCTTTGTGAAGGTAAGCCACCGCTACAGTGAAATATTTGTGTGCATTTCTTTTAGTGACGGTCAGTTTTTCCACCACTTCGGTCCAGACTGAGATATCAACAACTGTTAGATGGATTACCATGAAAATTTGGATGAATCCTCCTGATTTTGGTAATCCTGACTTTTTCGCTAACGACTCCATGAGGTTGATATTTGTGGTTAAAGTAATTTTTCATGCAAAGAAAGAGATTTCGTGCCTTTTCTTTGTTTTATATAATAATAATAATAAATGGAATATCTTTGGGTTTTGGACTGACAAAACAAGACATTTAAAGACATCACCTTGGACTTTGAGAAATGTATTTTCTGCCATTTTATAGACCAAACAATTAATTGCTTAAACAATTTGAAACGTCTCAAACTGCAGTATTGGACAGTTTGCCATGAAATTTGGTACCGGATATTTGTGTCCTGACTTTTCATCTAGTGGCATCAAGTCAAAGATTATTTGGTTTATGGCTCAGTGTCTGCAAAAGTGATGATTTCCAATGTTTTATGTTAAGTAGCAAATGTCAGCATGCTAAGATGATGAGCATTTAGCATGAAGCATCATGGCTGTAGACTCTTCATAATAATAAATTGGAGATGTCAGTATTTTTTGGATGATCTTGCTTTTTCTCGTGCTAATATTAATTTATCTTTTTTTTCCAGGCAAACATCCTGAGTGCCATGGGAAAGTGATCTTTTTTTCTTTTAATTTTTTTTTTTTTAATCATAACCATCTTCTAAAGAATTTCTATCTCAGAAGCTTTTATTTGTCATTTATGCATTGTTTTATGATGTTTTTATTTGTCATTTATGCTTTGTTTTATGGTGTTTTTGTAGTAACTATTGTGCTCCAGCTGATGGCGCACTCCTGCTTTTTAATAAATGTGTCATTGAATGTTTGAGCGTTTATTTCATGATCATAAAGAAATCTAATAAATAGTTTTGTATATGACCCATGTGCCTTAAATCTCCCCTCGGATCAGTCACAACAGGTATCACCTATTTACGGTTTTAACCCCTAATTGGGCTAATTATTGAACTCTTGTCCTCTGCGAGGTGGACACACGAGGACATGTTTTTATCACCGACTGATGTGATGCAGCATCAGTGGATAAATATTCAGCTGTTTTCTTTACTGGGTGAGGAGAGGAGGATGCTATAATCCAGCCTCCTCCTCCTCCCCCCTCCTTCTCCCACAGCACGTAGTCTGGTGGATTTCACTTTTCATTTCACACACACCCCTCCTCTCTGATCCGCCCTGCCGTCCAGGAGACTCCCCATCATCCATCCATCCATCCATCCATCCCAGCACACTGCGCTGGGAAAAAAAAGGCGCAACACCACCTCCAAATCCCACATAGAATAAAGGATATCGTCGGGATTTTTTTACGCAAAGAGCGCACGTTTTGCACACGCGCCGCAGCTGTAGAGGAAATGTTTGGTCGCGTCTGATGATTTTTGCACCTGAGAAAAACGATGCCAAAGGCGGGCACGCTCCGGCTGGATTAAAAAGGTCAGTTTGATTAATCTTCTTTTTCCTCCCTGTGCATTTGTGTAAAGTGCAGCTTTAAATGCAACAATCCAATGCAATTTGCATGTTTTTTTTCCTGCAATTTGCAGCTCACATCCACTGAATTTAAATGACGAGCAGCAGGCTAATAAATCCCCCCTCCTCTCCTCGTCTATCCGAGTATTTGTCTTTGTCCTCGTGCTCTTCTTCTCTGTCCTTTTTACCTTTTGTTCTGTGCCCAGCCACCGGCCGCCATATGCCTTTTAAGCGCTTGTGCACACATGATGAAATAATAATGGTATGTACACACCTGCAGGGAGACCATTGCTGCTGCTGTCGTTACAAAGGAGCCCGCCTTTGTGCTCCGTGTCATTGTGACCTGCTTTCATTGTTACCTGAGATAGTCTGCTATTTTAATATGAGGCCTGATTTACAGCAGGACATGATCTGTTTACCCTCTGTCTATTTATTTACAGTTCAACATGGCATAAGATCACGAGGATAAATGTTATCTGAAGTCAAAGTAGATTATAAAGAGGCTTATCGTGATATTGAGCCTGGATCCAAACTCCAAATCTGCTAAATCAGAATGCGTTTAGGGACTGTATGAAAGTTAATAGACTGAGAAGGATGGCTGAACATTCTGGTTCACTGTTTTAAAAAGTATGACCCTCTCCTGTATTTTCAATATTTTCTTTGGATCTCTGCTTGACTGAAAATACAACACCTTCCCCTAATATCTCTAAAATAATAGCTAATGACATTTTAGTTAATTTTGCCATCAATAGGATAAAATAATTTCAGTGATTTAGCATTACACTCCCATAACAGATTTTAAAAAAAAAAAAATCAAAATTGATGCAGCAGAAGCAGAGATACCGTGTTTCTTTTCTAAATTTCACACGTTTTTCCTTGACAAAACTTGGTGCCTATATTACCCACAATGCAACTGTGTTATGCTAGTAGCAGCTAATGTAATATTTCGCACAGCTCCCTCTGAAGCCACAGAAAGCTGTATACAGATGTTTTCACATATGTAGCAGTAGGCTATTCCCCAAGACCTGTAAACAGACAGATGTGTAAAATCGGTGGAATTCTCCTTTAATGGAATAATCATTTTCACATTAACAATTGTGGAAAACATAACAAAACTAGAAAGGCACAGACCTCAGTCAAGGCATGCCCTATCTCGCTATGTTAACAAATGTGAAAAATAATTTGTGTATCCGCCCCATGATTCGGATTCGCTCCAAAAGTTATTGGGTTCTTCCTTTGCCCATGCTGCACCCTTCCACCATGTTTCATGAAAATCTGGTCAGTAGTTTTTCCGTAAATCTGCTGACAAACAGACAAACCAAGCTGAAAACATGACGACCTTGGCAGAGGCAGTGATGTGCCCCGTCTTCCGAATATTCAAGCAATTCTTTATTTGTGCACGAAAAGCTGCAGCAGTCACTGTCAATGAAACATTAAAAAAAAAAAATTGATATATTTGATTTTACTGTAGCTCTGCTTTCTGTTAAGAAGCAGAATAAAGGGAAGGTAGGAGCTACTGTAGGAAAATAACATGCTCTGTAGAAATATAAAGTTAAATCCCCAATAATGCCAAAGATTCAAATCTATTTTGGTTCACAAAACCGACATATTGATTTTATTAGGAAAATAAATCCATGATGCATGATTGTTGTGTTCATGTGGCAAAACACACCTGAATATTGTAATCTGTTTCATGTAAATATTTTATTTTCAAATTAAAGCAACAAAAATGACAATACAGACCCCTTACTCATCAACAGTATAAACAAGGTAAAACATAAAATATTTTAAAATTGTATTTCTTTCGAATGAAATAAATTCTAACTTTGGGCTGAGAAAAAGTTGCTATTCACAAAACATTTTAGAGCAACATTTCTTCAGCAAAAAGAAAAGAGACACAATCCTCTCCCTTCTCAGATCCTCTTTCCCAACACAATAATTTTCCCACGGTCCCTAAGCAGATGGCAGGGAGCAGCTTCTGTTTACAAAGATGCTTAAATCCATTTTCTGACCCCCAGGTGAACTACAGGCAGCAGCACACAGGACTGGACCACCACAGAGAGGCTTCATTTGTTTTGCCGTCAGCATGGCTGTGAACATGATGCCAACTCCTGCCATTTGGCCTGGGGAGGAACAACCCTCGCTGCTGGACCAGGAGGACTCTCTATCGAGCCCCGTCTCCGTGCCGTGCCCGCCGGTCAGAGGTGAACCACTCATCCACAGCAGCAGCAGCAGCCCGGTCAGCAGCACACGGCCTCCCCGCAGCAAATCCAAAGGCGAGCTGGTCATCGTCATCAACGAGAAGCTGAAGAACAGTAAGTGACGGAGGAGAGGGGGGGGGGGGGGGGGGCATA
>JAOVVB010224885.1:0-10494 GCA_028570985.1 Heterobranchus longifilis
CCCAGAAGTTCTACGGAAAAGAATTATCAGAATCTGAGAATAAACTCAGAACTCAAATACATTTTAACATGTGGCCCTAATCCTCTTCCGTAGAGTTCATATACAGTGTTGCAGGGATGACGTATATTTTGTAGGCCAACCCGGACGATAGTATCGCACTGGTCCCTCGACAAAAAGCCAATGAGATTTTTCCATTGGATTTTGGATTATTGCAGAAAATAATCTAACTTTTGTTTTGTAACTGCAATCGGCAGAAGTAAAAAGCTAACGTTAGGCAATAAACGAACTACACCACGGTGGCATGACTTCACCGTCACCACCACTAAACTGACTGTGACGTTTAATGTCCCCGACAACCTCTGTAGTCTCATTTAGCCACTTGTTAGCAACCGGCTTTTTTAAGACACATAAAAGCTTCAAAACTCAGGAGATTAGGTATTTACTGATGTATTTTATGTCGTAGAACAAAACTTGTGTTAACCATAGACCTTATTTCAGTCATCTAACAAAAAAAAATCCATTCAAAAACCCATCAACTTCGAGACGAGGGAACCAGAAGTGCAAAAAATGCTAACTAATTTCCAGGTTTTAGGTAAGGCTTTTAGATGGAGGCTGGGACACGCTCTCGATTTACGAGATACAACACATGCGCAATGTAACAGGAACTGTGATGTTGGAGGGTTACTGCAGACGGCGCTAGAATTTAAGAGACGGTATCCACTCAGGTGCTCTGAATTGGAACTCGGCCTGACAGGACTTTTTGGTTTCATGATTGTGCGTCATCTATTGAGCCTTTCGGCAAGTGCAGACCAGATTTAACTGCGCATGAGTTGTACCCCAGAGATATGACCGGTGACATCCCCTCTCCATTCCTGCAGCACTATAAAATAAGTCTATGGATTTTCTTTCCCCTTTGATATTGACAGCTTGTGAGAAAGTAAATGCACTTTAATATGCTCTTCAACTATAATGTATCGATATAAAAAAGGACCACGACACAGTTTAGCATTTGATATTGTAATTAAAAAACAGTTATAATAAATTAAAAGTGAAACATATGCCAAAGCAGCGAACGAAACAACAGGATCTCTTACTACTAGACTCACTGCTGCTGTGTACACGTGTGGCTCTGAGGTCATTGAAGCCAGTTCATCCAACATTAGAATATGACACTAATCCACTTCAGATTTTGAGGGCCACTGATTGTCAACTCCCTAGGCTATTACCGATAAGCAGATCCTGTTCCATGCATAATAAAGCAAGTCAAGGTGGTGTCAAAAAACGAAAGTGTGCACTTTAAACTTTCCCGCTCTAGATATGACCGTGACAGAGGGAAGAACTTTGTTACACTCTCCTCAAACTCCCAGAGTTCAATGAATCATACCAGAAAACAATCTGCAGCAATAATTTCAGGACTCTGTCACATTTCATCCCGTGTCTTCACAGTGCACACACATTCACACTTACATGCACACAAACTGTGATCTGTAAACTGAGTACGTTTTGCCAACGGTGGCACCCTTCTGGATCTCCATTGGTGACCTATTCTGTGTCAAACTGCACACAAGCCAAAACAGATCACATGCAGAGGCTCAGCACACATTGCGTCAGCCGGTCCACATAAGGGCATCAAATATATCAAGAGATCATGTTATTTTAAAAGGTGGTTCAGGCTTCCAGCTGTAGGGGAAACCACAGGACGGAGTTGACACAGTGGCTAGTCCGAGACTCTGCTCAGACATCATCAGGCTTCACAGAGGACAACTGGGAAATCTACATGGATGCAAGGGATGTCCAGCTTTATAATTCCCTGGAAGGACACAAAAGAGATGACAATTATTTGGACCGATAATACAGAGAGCTACTGATGGTGAGTACAAGGTGATCTCATGGGAAGGCGTATAAATAGCACGCCACTTTTAAGGACATTTCGTGCGTCATGACTCATGTCTATGCACTTTAAGCTTTCCGTGCGTCATTTAACGCTAAGTTCTCATTCCCAACTCATCACATACGGACGCTTGGTCAGGAACCCCTGATGTCACTTTTACACATCAAACTATGGTCGCAGTTTTAAACATGTAGTTGTGAATTCAAACAAAACTACTTAGTTGTGTTTAGGCAACAAAGCTACTTGGTTAGGATTTGGGAAAGATCATGGTTTGGGTTGAAATAAGTTTGTTACGTAAATTAAGTTAAGTAGTCAACATAAATAAGGAAATGTTGATTTTTGATTTCACACGGGACACAAACAGGGGCCCATTCCATAAAGCGAGATTATCAAATAAGCCAGGCTTATTTCAGTTAGCCTGACTGTTTTGCAGTTGATTTGGTTCCATAGCATAAGTTGCCATAAAAACTGAGCTTCAACTATGTTGAATTTGCTTTATGGAACCGAATCCACTGAAAAAGAGTCAAGCTAACCGAAATAAGCCTGGCTTATTTGATAAACTCGCTTAATAGAACGGGGCCCTGCAGTCTCCTGGGTGAAGTCATGTGTTTGTTTGACCTATCCATCATCCCCGACCTGCGAAATGACACACGAAAAGCAAAAAATGTGTAGTGATAACACGCAAAAGGACTTAAGAAATTGGCGTGTTACTCATACGGCATTCCGTGAGACCAGGCTGCTGAGTAAAGCCCTCGTTAGTATTTAATAATTTCCTTACCTGAGGTGTTAGGTTTTTTTGAATCCTCTTCAGCTTGGCTTTCTTACGTCCATTTTTTGTCACAATTGTCTCTTCATAGAACTCATGGGCCAAGTCACCATCTTCATCAAAGTACATCGAGCTGCAGCAGAGAGACTAAATTAATTATCCGTACATACATAATATGTCTGTGTGTGTATACAAACCTTCAGAAGATACTAAAACTAAAGGTTGTTGGCAATATTACAAGATATACTTCAAATATTACAAGAGTAATTTTATCAGTAATTTTGAATCACACAACATATGATGATGTGAATATCAAACATTATTCTCACACATACTATACACAAAGAGAGTAAGTCAATGAGAAAGTCACTAAGAATACACAATCACCACAAAAACAAAAAATGTGGTTTTAGGGTGTCGAGCCCACAAACGAGCATAAAAAACAACTGAATTTTGCTCAGTGTCAACGACAGGCTGAATGTGTGGGAATGTTTTCTGTGCAAATACAGGTACGTCTCTCCATCGTCTTTTTTTTTATTCAAATGAGCACATAACACGCCATGTCATACAACATTCTCAACTCTGTAGGATTTGTCACATAGTACAGTGAGCGATGCCATCACATCAATACGGAGCCATTTTTCTGTGGGACATCTGGATGCAGAGGACTGGGACCTCAAACTAAGAGGAACTTAAAAGGTATACTATGCAGGATTTTCCAAAAAAAACAAAACAACAAGGTATAGACTCAATAGAAGTGTGTGGCTGTGTATATCTGCAGAGACCCTGCCCCCAACTAAAATATAGCGAGGCAAAACGGTAAGCAGAAAAAGCTTGTTCCAAAACTACAGTGAATCTGGGGTTTGCTTCCACTTTCGTTGAGCCAGAGTGGAGGACAATTTTGAATTTTGTGTTTACGAACAGTAAGCAACAATTCCTGCATAGTATCCCTTTAAGGGCTGTTCACACTGCACTTAGCCTCAGGGGAGCTATTAGACTGGGGCTAAGAAAGTGTTCACGCTGGAAAATTCCAAGTGAGCTAACCCCGACTTTAGCCTAGGGCTTGCTGCCGATGCTCCGGAGCAACATTATCCCCGAGTTTGCAGGGTTTCCCGGGGCTAAAAGTTGCCAGTGTGAAATGGGGCTAATGGAATATAAACATTAAAGTCACATGTTCCAACTGACATTTAACCCAGGGCTAGTAGAAGTGCAGTGTGGACAGATCAGATCATCAGATCATATGAGTCGATCGGTCTGTTATAATACCAGACAAAAAAGTATGATGAATGCTACAAGCTGCTGAGGCTATATTTACCTTCGTCTAGTTAACACAAAAGGTGTTGCACTTGGGAAACTTCGAACTCTCGCCATTGACTGCTCGTTTCCATCTTTGGTTGGATCGTCCGTACTACCTGAGCCAGAAAAAGGCCAAAATCCTTTGGATTTGGAGCCGCTACCACCCATCTTCAGCTGCAGCACATTATTTTCTTGGGTCACTAGACTGCCACTGATGTTACAGTGTTACTGTACCAGATGAAATGTGCCCTTCTGAATATGAAACCTATGAAAAGTGACAGAGGTGAGAGAGTGACAAAAGTGAGAGAGGAGAGGAGTCATTTTAGGCAATATATTATAACACAAGAAAAATACATTTACAATTACCATCCTATTTTTTCAACAGATGCTGGGCACCCATTCTGTGGACAAGAAAAGTGATACCAGAGACAGGGACAATAACCCTACCTTAAATATGAAAAAGAAAACAAATAGCCTAAGCTATTACTGCAACACGTGAGCATTTGCACTTATAGCCAGTACAACATGATACCGTAGATGCCATTATTATATAGCCAGTAATTATAAATTACTTATAGCTAATATAAAAGACACAAGAGGACAAATAGAAGACAAAGCCCAGACTGATGTCGTGCTAGGTTATAATTCGAGTCATGTGTCCTATGTCCATATGCCAGAATATAGCAGGCCAGTTACATGACAGTGCAACCAGAAATTGCAACATTTTATATATTATAATGCAACTGCCAACGTCGCCAGCCTGACCACCCTCGATGTCCTCTGAGTATCAGGTTAAACTGGTATATGAAAACAAGAAAATCCCGAATAACGTTAGTCTACTTTGCTAAGAGTGATGAGGGCTCGGTACCATTAGCATAGGTTATCTGGACAGGACGGCTAGCTTGGCTAGCTTTAGCTTTGGTCCTGCTTGCGTTATTTACAGTGGCTGTTATGCCACTTTATGTCCTGGATGCTAACATTACCACTGGCTAAAGACAGTTAGCACTCTGTTACTAGCATTAGCCAGGTCAACATGTTTCTAACTGGTTTACATAATAATAACGTTGCTGCCAAAGGCTAAGGTTAGCTGGTTTGATAACTGACGTTTGTCGCTTTCGCTAAGCTAGTTGAAAACATACCTAAAGTGGGGTTTGATGTGTTCGCAGGTATGAAATATTCTTTGATGAATTTGTCTTTGCTAAATCTATACAAGATAACACACAGTCAGCTACGCTAGCTGTTTATGCTAACTAACGTTACACGTTCTTCTTCTCCGTGTTTTTCCTCTACCGGCTGGTAAAGAAATTATGGTGAGCTGCCGCCACCACATGGACAGGAGGACGATCGGTTTTATTATACATCCATGAGGATGACAGCAGAAAGATAGTGTTATAAGGAAACCCTAGATTTTTACAGAAACTGTCATTAAATGTGTAGCACCAGACTGAACCACCTGAGTGTATTTCTTCTGCATACATTATGGTTAGATTGGTATGGTTAGGTGGTCGGGAAATGAGTCTCGCGAGAGTTTTTGCCTGTTTTCGCAGCCATAGACTGTATGGTTTTTGAACGTTTTTGCAAATCTGGGGTTACTTTATAGACACGAACGAAATATACTGGCGCTCAACTGAACATGAGTAAAAACTTACTGTAAACTGCCTGCCCCATTAAGTAGACACTGAAAGAGAACAGTACATCAGCTATATGATACACTATACACTAAAAAGTATACGGACACCTCATACCACTACAGCATAGCCTTGATCTTGTGGCTGTTGACCATTGTGCAGCAACCTTATGGACATTTTGGCCTTTTAATTAAAAAAAAAAAAGTTCGATGGCATAAATGTTGGCAAGGGTGTGTTTTTTTAATTTATTTTTAGTCTATAATAAGTCTATAATAAACAGTGTATCCAAGATACCATACACTCAGACCCCTAGGGCAAAAATGTCTGAATTGAAACCCATTAAAACCACCTTTTTATTACAGCATATCAAATCATGCATTATATTATATCAGGGTTTAAACCTAGAGCCCTGGTTTCAAAATTGTAGTCTTTATTTTACTATTTTCCACCAGATTAAGCTAATTTCTCGTGTTTGCCCATGGGGCAAATTCATGCAATATCCACCCAGGTTATTACTGTTGTATTATGGAGCACTGCAGTGTGTGATGCAATGCAACAAAATCTAATGCTAATGCTAATGCTAATCATTGACATATCCCATGCAGTGAAAAGAAAATCCCCCTAGCCATTTAGTATACAGAGTGTGTGTGTGTGTGTGTGTGTGTGTATTGTTTTTAATTGTAACAAAACAACAGTGGCATTATGTAAACAAAGTGCCATTTAAAGGGTTAAAATTCTGAAAATGAATACATATTTGGAAGTGATGATCTGGACTTAAGTTGGTTAAAAAGTGAAAAATAATATGAATGTATAGTTTTATGGGAGTTTTTTACGCTGACATTTTTGTCCATTAAGGGGGATGCACAAGGGTTAATAGCAAATCCCTGCCTCTTGGTTCCAAAATCTTATGGATGAATATGGATGTAATGTATTGGTGTCCAAGGCCTACTTTTATCCATATAGTGTACTTCAGCTTTGGCTTACAACACTGACACTAGAATGTGGACTACTGGTCTAACACACAGTCTATATATCAAACTTAATACTTTAAACAATGACATCAACATGACCCATGATTTATTATCATCAGTTTATTAGATAGTTAGAATGTAAACACATTGTTTCACATTTTAACTTGCCCAAATCCATTTCACAGATTCATTAAAGTGCCAAAAATTTAAAAACAGCTTCACAGAATATAAATGAAAGTAAATATCACATGATAAATGACCAGAAAGACTAAAATTGTGTTTTTAATACCACTATAAATAATTCAGTCAAGCAGCATGGTTTTTCAAGAAAGAACTGCATCCAATTATGTCCAAGATAATCTATTATTTCCCCCATACAGTTCACAACAGTGGCTCTGCAGGGCCTAAGCCTTTATGTAGTTCACATTAAATGTAACAGCAGTATCCCTGCTTCATAAACGTTTATTCAAAACAATGTAATTGTCTGAGCTCTTTCCTTCCCTTTTACGTTGCTAATCAACAATACTATTCAACATGACAGAACGTCCTTCTTCTTCGCTCCGAGTCAACCAGGAGTAGTGATCCTCGCCATCGCCTGCTTCATCGTGTCTCTAGCGAGAGCATAACGCCTCACAATCTGCCGCACATGCTCTTCTTCCTCACGCTTCAGGATTCGCAGAAAGTTGCACAACTCAGGGAAACTAAATGCATCCCACTGTGGAGGAGAGCAATTTCACATTACAAGCTGTTATGCAAATATATACAGTACATATTTGCTTTTTCAGCATATATTGCCATGTTTATAATGTGAATTAATTCTCAGAGCCAAATGGAAACTTACATTTACTTCCCCTGTTTCATTCTCTTTCAAAACCAGACTCAAGACTTTTTCACTGGGGCCAGCACACAAGCGCAGGTAGAGGGGACACTCATCATCAGGCAGCTTACGCATGTACACTAAAGGAAATACAATTCAGCACTTTAGAACTTAAAGGGATAGTTCAGATTTTTTGAAGTGGGGTTGTATGAGGTACTTTTCCATAGTCAGTGTATTCCCTATGTAGATGGCGGTCTGCACGCCTCCAGTTTGGAGAAGCAGACAGGAGTCCCGACACGGAAGATAAGCAATGTACTGCTGTGGACGGTGGCTGCGACGCAATGTATTTTAATCACCCACAGTAAAAAAAAAAATCTATATCAGATTAAGTGTACGCTATATTTAAAATATTTTCACTGCTTTACCTTGCTGTCAGACAGCCCTTTACAAAAGGGAAATGAAGCCGTTATATCGCTCTCTTCAAAGCCACCAGACTCCTTTGACAAAAACAATAATTTTACCTCACAGAACACAGTTGCTGGTCTACCACTGCCTTGATTGGTTAGTTTTTTTTTTATTAGTTTAAAACACCAAAGTCACACAATAACACAAACCGGCTAACTATAGCGTACACTTACACAGATATTGATTTTTTTTTTAGGTGGTCCTGTTTTTAGGAGGCTAAAATATGTTTTGCTGTGTGCCCCCGTCCACAGCAGCACATCGCTTAGCTTCCGTGTCAGGACTCCTGTCTGATTCTCCAAACTGGAGGCGTACCGACCGCCATCTACTGTAGGTAATACACTGACTATGCATAAGTACCTCATACAACCCTACTTCAAAAAAAAATCTGAACTATCCCATCAATACTCGGTTCTGTTTTGTTTCACAGTAACTGCACATCATTGAGGATCGTACCTTGACTTTGTCTCTCAGCGCGTTCAAACAGAGCAAACTTGGCCGGGTTGTCCACCACGGTGAACTTGTTGAGCAATGCCTCGATGACTTCTCGCACACGTGTCTGGGAGCTTATATGCAGGTGCTTGGCAGCGTCTTTGGGGAGGTAGAAAGATGTCCGCCGTTTCGTCCGTCTGTCCTGCTGATCTTCCTCGTCTATCGAGCAGACGCTCTGACGGGGAGGGAGGGAGATGGGACGGACTAACTGAAAGTGGACCTTGATGAAACCAGTGTAAGACCCGTCTTTATTCTGCAAGGTAGACAGATATATATTGTATATATATATTATATTGTAAGAATGGGAGTGAAATGGTCTGGAAACTATGAAATACTAATACAATTAAAATACAGTTCCAACACGTGTGTGCATGAATGAATGTTAAGAGGGAAAAAAAGGTTTATTAGTCACTCACAACCACCATGTAGAGGTTGCTGTTGATCTGTGCATTATATTCCTTAACCTTCTGTTGAATCTCACTAACAGTCAACTCCTGTTTACTCCAATCGATCTGTTCGTCCTAAAAAGAAAAGAGGACAGAAAATAGGTCACATAATGTCAGCAGAAAGCTTGTCCGAGCAGATGCATGGAAATAAAAGCAAAACCAATTAAAGCTTTTTGTCTGTGGTTAAAAAAATAAAGTTAACCAGAAAGTGAAGTGCCTATAGGACTGATGAATAATGACACATAGCCTCACCTCAGATCGTCTGACCTTGTGAAAGAAAGACGTATATGCAGTAAAATACAGCTCCAGCTCTGAGTCCTCCTGACTGCAGAGCGTGACGCTCGCTCTGCTTCCCCGAGTCATCTCTGAAGTTCAGCTGAACTTCATTAGATTTTTGTCATCGTCAAAATCTAAGAATACGTTCTGGAGTTGTATGTCAGAATTTTCTCAGCTTTCCTCTCCCGTCTGAGAGAGATGTGATTCTGCTAACAGCTCTTTTGACCTCAGCATTTCCATTTGCTCCTCCCTGACAATAAAACCTCACAAAGATGTCTAAAGAGCCGGCCCACACCCAGAGGAGATCTGCTCAAATTATCCTAAGAGCAAAACTTTCACCCAATGTTAATGTTGATGTGTGCTTAGTGTACATTTTAACATTAACATGTAGTTTCCACATATAACTGACCATATCACAACTCAATCAATAGCTTTATTTTTTGAGAAAAATCACTATTCTGCTACACCGTCATGTTGTGTTTAATAATTTGCTGCAGGGCTTCAGAAATCATGATTAATCAACTTTTCAGAAGCTCTCAGTCAGACATGCCTCTATGTTCTGGAAATAGAAATCTTTGCAAAAAATAAAGACAATAAAACCTTGAAAACATGCTCTGAGACCTTTTGTTTTTTGGAAGAAATATCTGAATCTATCCTGCCACTTTCTATGTTATAAGGTATGGCAGCATGGTGAGTTAAGCAAGATATGATATGGACAAATTAGAAGTGATAGGGAGATTTATTCTGCAGGCCTAAAGGAATGTCCCATTGGATGTGACTTCATATTAATATGGTCTGAGCGAGCTTGTGCTGGTGCTAGATTTTTTTTTTTGTGTGGTTCTGAAATAAAGGCAGCTGTTTTATTGTGCAGTTGTTAAGTTATCCCCTCCCCTCAGCTCTCTCCTAAATTACAGATGCACTGACAATGAGGCGGTAATAAAACCAGCATCTCTGAGGACATATGGCGCAGTGATATACTCAGTGGACAATCTGCTAACCTCCATCTGCTTTGGCCTAAAACAATCCGACGAAGACTGCTTTCTATAAAACTGTACTATATGTGATTGTAGTTTTGTTCCTCACCACATTTGTGTCTGTCTCGAGGGAGTCGACAGAGAAATCTTCTTCATCTGTTAACAAACTTCCATTTGTGCTGCAGTCCAGCTGGATGAATGGTCGGCAGCGGTAGTGACAAGTGTAACTGCAGTCTGAGAGAGAGAGATGTTATATGTTGTTATATGTACATATTAACAATGTACAGTCTCAGGGACCACACTGAAAAAAATAAAACATTGGATGAACTTTAAAAAATTGAAGTAATCGATCACACAAATTATTTGACATTGACTCAGTGTAATATATTTAAATCAGTTAAACTTGTATTTTTTAACTCCATGCAAACTATTTTCTGAATGTTGAGCAAACCTAATTATTTTAAGTTGTCCTAAA
>JAOVVB010224905.1:0-10494 GCA_028570985.1 Heterobranchus longifilis
TATATTTTTTTTTTTTTTTCTTCTTTTTTTTTTTTTTAAATATACACATTGTTAGCGACAATGTCCAGGAAAACAAATGCAAAAACATATAAATATAAATGAAATGTATAATATAGGGCTATAATATCCACGATAAATAAATGGCTACCAAATTGCATATGAATATAAATAATGCATATCACTATAAATAAATATAAATAGATGAGCTAAAATATATACCTAACTAAATTGTTAAAAATAATTTTATTTATTTACCAAATATCAAAATGTGCGTGTAGGGGCCCCCTGAAAAATACTGCCTAGTGTAATCTATCTATTTACTCCGGCCCTGAGTGTAAGAGTCTGTGACAATGGATTTACTATTCTATTCTATGTATCTATTCTATCTGTATCTGTATCTGTGTGTCTCAGTGTTAAGTGTAGGAGAAGGCGGATACTGGGAGGGAACCGTGAAAGGACGTACCGGCTGGTTTCCTTCAGACTGCGTGGAAGAGGTGGCGGCTCCCAGCAAAGACAATCGACCAGGTAAGACAAAACCAGCTTCACCTCGTTGTTGTATTTTAAACTAGAATGACACTCGGAGACCTCGGGGTTTGGTGGTAATCTTCTGAGAGACGGATTTAGCATCTTACCTGCAGTTAATGCCGAACTTAATGACTTTTCAAGCGATTTCACTGTCGCAGACACATTTCCAATATCAGAATAAAATCATGAGAGTCTTGATATAGTTGTGATCGTTTGTGATGCTAGGGAGGCGCAAGAACGTCAACAAGTCTCAGTTCTCTTGAACTGTAGAAAAGGAGGAGAAACTGGTGGAGTTTTGGAATGAACAAGACAGTGTTATGAGTCGGTGTTTAATTTGGCGTGTATCTAATCCACCAGACAGCACTTATTTCAGTGAGAAATCTTAATTTGTAAAACAGTACGCCTCTCATTTCCACACGCTTTTCCCACTAAAATAGCGAGTTAAGGCTTCAAAATCCAAAATGTAAAATTTGTACATACGTAATTACTTTATGGATTATATTGATGCTGAATTGACAAGAACACTGTCGATATATGATGTCTTTTTCTTGTGTTTCTAGAGTTATGTGTGTTTTGCAGACATGTAAGGAATTTTTTAAGATGTCATATTTCTTAAAGGGAATTTGGCGTAATATTTTCCACCAAGTGCAGGATGGGAAATAATCTCAGAAGGAATCTAGATGTAGTTTTGCAAATAGTGACCCTGCAAGATCCTTAGTCTTTGCAAAATCTTAGAGTCTGTGACTAAAAACTCACATTGTCTTTAGATGCGAGACGGTGTCACACTTTTATAAGTCTTCTAGTGTATGGTAGGCATACATTATATTTAAAAAAATTTGTGCCTGATAGTATTTTTTTCTTGTCTTTTTAAACATTCATGTATAAATTTAAATAAATTTGTTTTTGATATGTTTGAGATAACTCTCATAATGTTAACAGGACACATAACAATAATAAGAAATAGCACATAGATTGTAGAGAGGGCATGCTGAAAAATGGGTTACATACTCCCTCGGGCTGGAATTATCGTTAAAGTCACTGTAACACCCAGCACATGTCACACGCATGTTTACCAGCACACAGTGGCACATGTAGAGCACAGACATTCACTTTTCTCCTTTTTTCACAGCTGCACTGTTCACGCAGCGAGCAAACCATATGTCACGTAGAAGACGCAAAAAAAAAAAAAAAAAAAAAAAAAAAATGGTGTAAATAACTTTGATTCATTTATGCGTTTCGCTGAAGACACGACACTTCTGCAAAAAGACCGAGAAGGTGTCATGACGGAAGCTGAAGGTTTAAATTGAGCATATGTTTTTGCCTGCATGTGTCTTGCAGAGACGCGCAGCGAGAAAGCCAAGAGGAAGCTTTTCCGTAACGTCACTGTCGGAGCCTACGATGGCACCGACGGCCCCAGGTAAGAAAAATTACAACCTGTGATCAGTCAATAACAATAATAATAATAATAATAATAAGTGTAAATGTGAGGGTGATTGTGTTTGTCTGCCTGTGATGTTTCAAATTGTCCCAGATCTTTCTCCCAATGCATGCTGGGACTAGGCATAGGACCATATGAAAATTCAATGTCACGATTATACTGGCTGAAATAATTGCGATTCACAATATTATCCTGATAATCATCAAAATATGTTTAAAACTCTTAGAATGGCACACTGGTATCACTTTACCTTATATTTAAGAAACAAATATTTTTATTGTATCACAGGTAGGACACACATCTTTGTAGTGTATTCAGTTCAAATTCAATTCAAACAACTTTATTAATCCCACGAGGGACAATTAGTTACAAGCAGCTTATTCAAAAGTACAGTAATGTACAAACAGACCAATACGATTGATATCGCGATGACGATTTTTTAAAAAACGATTTATTGTGCAGCCCTAATATGCACCAACCCCTGAACAGGACACAAGTTTAGAAAATAGATAGGACTCATAAAACAAGAATAAACCAGGATGTCTGCAGGCTGTGATAGCGTTCTAGCTGTGGATTGTGGATCACGTGAGTGTGGGCAGAAACTCAGCTGTCTGCTTTATTACTGTGAGGTCAGCCAAGGTGATTCAAATAGTTGACACACTCTTGTTCTGCAGGTAACAGGAGGTTCACGTGTGTGTGTGTGTGTGTGTGTGTGTGCGCGCTCACTTGTTTCACCCATTGTGCTTTCATGTCTTCCCCTGTGCTGCATGTGTCTGTTTTCTGCTGATCCCGAACGCCGCTTGTTCTCTATTGTTTTGTGAACACGTCAGCGCTGAAAGCACAAAGAGCAGCCATGTCGTTTTCAGCTCTGCCCCTTTTGGCTCCACCAGACGGATGCACTTGGCTCTTTGATACCTCCATCCACATGCCTCTCTCTCTCTCTCCTTTGTTGCTGCTTGTTTACACTGAACACAATAATGCCATAATGAAAGGTAGAAGTGGGGGGTACACTTTTCCTCCTCCGTGGCATCTGTCTGAAGCTGCAGCTCAGCCCTGGGCAGCTGCGGCTGTGTATAACGAAGCTATGCATGTTTGTTTGAGAGTTAGTGTGCGTGCGTGCGTGTGTGTGTGTGTCTTTGCGTGTGTATACATCATCCTGCTGATGAGTCATGAGGAGGCTGAGACACCACGCGCTGGTTATGTCCCCGGGCTAGTGAGAAGGACTTACCAGTCGCCACCCCGGGGTTTTACAGCCTCTTACACATCGCAGCTGACATTACCCTTGTGCTGAGGCGCTCGCGCTGTCATTCAAAAAAAAAAAAAGAAGGCATTCACTTTAATGCAGCTGCGCTTGTGTTCTAAATGGAAATCGCAGCCGCTGGGGTTATATTACCTGTGCTAAGCTGGTTAAGCGTAATTGCGGCACTGTGGTGAAGTGGTGCTCAATTAAGAGCAAGGTGATCCGGAGCATGTTCCCTCGCTGCAGCTAGGCATTTGGGAGAATGTCAATTACTATTTCAGAGAGTGATAGAGAGGTGTTTGTTCGCCTGTGTGGTGATGCGTTAGAGGAGAGGAGGGAGCGGGAGGAAAGTTTGTGTGAGTAAATCCAGGGTGAGGATCAGCTGTTAGTATATCTGTGATCCACCAGTCAGCGGATGTGCAAATGCGAGCGCCGTCTCTCCCCATGTCGCCTTACATTTATACCCATCCCCCGCATCCCCACCCCGCAAATTCAGCTTCTACATCTCCCCTATTTCGCAACCCTTCCTGCCATGTACCAGCACACCACACACACCCTCTCTCTCTCTCTCTCTCTCTCTCTGTTGTGATAATCGCTTGTATTCTCTCTCTCTCTCTCTCTTTCACATTGTCTTCCTCTTGTCTGAAGTATGCGGGGTCTCTCTCCTTCTCGTTCCCCACCTCTCTTTCTCGCTCTCTCTCTCTCTCTCTCCTCCACTCTCGCGGCTCTCTCCGGCTGAGCTCTCGCTGGAAGACCGGGAGGAGGAGGTGGTGGTGGTGGTGGTGGTGGTGGAGGAGAGAGAGAGAGAGAGAGAGAGAGAGAGAGAGCGAGAGAGAGAGAGAGAGGAGGGGGGGACATGGCAATGGGGGGATGCGGAGAGAGAGATTTCTCTCTCTCCCTCTCTTCTTCGTGGCCGTCACTGGGCCCCAGAAACAGGAGCGTGTGGTTCATTTACAGGTAGCGGCTGTTTCCTCATTCATTGGCTGGCTATGGATGTGAGGAGAGGACAATGGAGAGAGGGGAGAGGTAGATGATGCTATTGAGAGGCCGTGCCTTTTCAAAGACAGACTAATAAGCTATGTATTCTGTGCGTGCGTGCGTGTGTCTCTCTCGTGTGTGTGTGTGTACGTGCGTGTGTCTTAGATTAGTGTTTTTCCTATGCATGACAATATCTGTGGTACGGAAGTGGCTATTTGAATGGAGACTCTGCAGCATGTTTATTTCTGTGTCTTCCTCCCGTGTGTCTCTGAACGCCGTGTGCGTGTGTGTCAGTGCATGAAAGGGAGCACATATTGATGCATTTCAGTCAGACAGTGTGGGTGTATTTCATTCTCTTTGAGTCATGATTTCTTTAAGCAGATATTTTTCATTCACCAGGACCTTCCCATATATTCCTGTTCCTTTAAAAAAAACGCTGTTGTCACATGCCATATTTTTATGTATCCCGGTGTATCTTTAGAAAATGTGAGGTGTTTTTCACTGTACCGAAAGATGAAAGTGAATAAGTGGCAAGAGTGCGGCTTGTCAGTTCCTTTTCAGGCTCTAATTTGAGATACCGGTCATTTCTGTGCATGTCTGTGTGTGTGTGCATGCATTTGTGTGTGTGTGCATGCGACTGTATACACTGAATGGAATATATGTGGTTTTCACATATAAGTGTATACGTCATTGATTGCTGTGGGAGTATCTCTCCTGTACGTATATTTATGTACTGTTCATCTGCGTCTCCATCCACAGTGTGTGCGTGTGCGTGTGCGTGTGTGTGTGTGTGTCACTAACATCAAGTGCATCACTTGTGGTGTGTGGGTATTGTCCCCACATAGCCAGTGCATCTGCATTTACATTCAGCAGGTGAATGGTTAAAAAGCTGCCTTTTTTCTCAGTAATTGTGGCTAGAAGAGAGGATGACTCAGGAGGGTACATAATAACTCTGGTCTCTCGGAGGCTTACAGCTTCATTGCAGCCAGTTCAGAGAGAGAGAGAGAGAGAGAGAGAGAGAGAGTCCTATTAGCCAACAGGGATTAACCGGGGACTTTGCGCTTTTTTTTTTTTACGACCCTAATTGGTCAATCTGGTGACACACAAGGTGAATAGTGTTACATGTGTAAAGGAAATCAGGTGTGCTGCTGCAAGCCAGCAACGCAACCGCACAGAGGAGCAACGCGGGCCGTGTTTCCCCCCCGCGGTAGAAGTGGATGGATGAAGAGCCCAATGGATCCGTCCACCCACTCCTTGCTACTTTGATCCTCAGAGAGGGAAAGCAATGGTGGAGGACAGGGTGAGAGAAAAAAGGAATGAGGTGTGAGGAGCAGATGGCTGGAAGGCGGCTGTGCGTTGGCGAAACAGTAACATTGATGGAGAACACACAAGGGATGGACCTCAGTTGGGGAAACTAGCGATCGTCTGTTCAGTGCTAAAGTTACGACTTGGTGTCGAAGTCTGGATCTTCAGGCCTGTAGGCCGACGCTCATGGCTCGGCCGTAGCACTGTGATTCCACAGCTAAACTTCATTACATTCTCCGCCGGATTAAACACACACAACCCTTGCTGGGTCTGTACTGTAAGAGACGGTGTGGAAGATATTATTACTGTTATTGTTATTTTAGTGCCAGTATACACATGGGTGTTTCAGAGGCGGAGGCAGAATGAAGTTGGAGTGATGGGGTCCTCTGCCAAACTGAAAAAAATCAAGTCTGCTGCCTAAAACCTAAAAGTAAATCAAAATGTTGGCATTTTTTGAATGTGTTTTTTTTCTAAGTGGTTAGTTACTCTGCAGCCCTGGTCGTCAGGCAGCCAATCAAATGTAGACCATTTTTTCTTTCCCGATACCTGAACTTGCATATCGGCCGACGAGTACCAATCTGATACCAGTGCATTAAAAAAATAAATACATATATAGTATATAAGAGCTGTATTCTATTAACTCTGGATGTGATTGCTATCATTGTTGCATGGCCAGAGCATGAATACCATAGAACTTTCTAATATCATCTAGTTTAACAATCAAGTGTCGGAAATACAATCAAGCCAGAGCGTTTTTTTCTCCTATACCAGAATATTAACTCGTGCAGCCAGACCATAGTCCAGCGCTGACACAGAGCTGCGGAGATAAATCTGACTATGCGAGACAAGTATCAAAACACTATTTAGTACTTGTTCTTATACATGTTACATACAACTGCTGACTTCTTGCAGTCTTCCTCAGAAACATCACGTGATGTTGCTGTGACCTGTCCTGTCAGCTGATTTATATGGGTTTGGTCATCCTACATATAGTGGTAGGATGACTATGAACACTAAATAGTTCATCAAGTTTAGACTAAATGAACCTTTTCCCGTTCTAGGTTTCGGTATGTGTTAGAGGTTTCGGCTACAGATAGTTATGGTTGGATTTAGCGCCACGGTTTTGGGTCTGCTGACTCCAGTGAAATTGAGAATTTGTATGCAGCCTGATAGGAAGCAGTGCCTGACATATTTAACTCAGAGCCAAAAAATCCCATTTACCATCACTACTTCTCATGGAGGTGTGAACGCACACACAGTTCACCCAAACTTCCCATTTAAAAGGGGGAGGAACAATAAAAAAAATAAAAAAACTGTATTCTCAGTGGAAATGATGTCCTTGGGTATACCTGGAGCATTTTCACTGCATTGTTTTGGCAAGTCAAGCTATCAGTACAAATCAAGACAATTATTCGACCAGGCTACTCATCCTGCTCACTCACAGCTCAGCCCTTCTAGGAAATCAAACCCTTTGATTTGATTTCAGTTGGAGTGTCAGTTTGGGTTAACACAGAAACGAGCTGCCTTGGAAAGAAATATCTGGAATTCCTCTTAAATCATACAGCTCTACTCAAGCCCCGGGCTCTCTTAACACAACCAGGGTGAATTGACATTGTTAGAAAGTCAAGTCCAGGAATGAGTCATGAGATGTGGCTGTGTGTGTGTGTGTGTGTGTGTGTGGAGTCCATTTACCCAGCCCTGTACTAGAGAAAGGGTTGTAAAGCAGCCTGGCCAAAAGTCCCGGACATGGTAATAGAATAATGAAGGAGCTTGCTGGGCCAGCTGTTACACTACTCCAACGGTCTTATAATAAGATTGCATCACCGACGTCCTGCGATGGTTTCGGCCCTCCGAGGCGTGGTCTTTGAGCTCGGGGGAGCTGTTTGTGGAGGGAGAGATTAGGGAGGCCTGTCCGACTTCTTCTGGTACATAATTCGAAGTGTCATGTATGATCGGTAGTGGAGCGCTACAGTCTGTAAAACAGTATCCTTGCAAAAGCTGCCAGAGGCAGTGAAAGCTAATGCAGCGATTTAGGTGCATTTGGAAGTTTCCATTATCAGTGAAGTGTGTGTGCACATTTTTCTAATGTGCCCCCCCCCCTTCCCCCCACCCGGCCCAGTGCTTGTCAGCTCTCACTGGATTAGTCCATAGTATGGAATATCATCTCATACACACTTCCTCCCATTGTGACACTAACTGTATCCCCGCCATCAACCCCTTTTTGTGCACCGACGCTTTCTGTGTGACATCCTCAAGCCAACCTATCTTTTGCTGCAGTGTGATTTCATAATGTGATGCAGTATGTAGCTGTTTTCCCACGTTCAGAAAATGCTTTATTTTTGCATGACAATAAGACTTTTCTGTTGCTATAGAAGTCATATAGCTCTCTTCCTCTCCAATTCTCTCTCTCTGCACCCCGCTTTCCCCTCTGCTCCCCTCTGTACCGTCTCTAAGTGACTACATCATTAAGGAGAAGACAGTGCTCCTACAGAAGAAAGACAATGAGGGCTTTGGCTTTGTGCTTAGGGGAGCCAAAGGTGAGCCATCTTCTCCCAATTTTACCTCATATTTTTCTCTGTCTCTGTAGATTTCTCAGTCTCGTGCGCTCTTTTCCTCTCTTTCTAAACTCTCTGCCCCTCCCTCCTTTTCAAAGCCACGTTCTTGTTATGTGTCTCCGCTCACCCCGTTTTTTTGTCCTGTCCTCTGCAGCTCAGACTCCCATAGAGGAGTTCACTCCGACGCCAGCGTTCCCCGCGCTGCAGTACCTGGAGTCTGTCGATGAGGGGGGCGTGGCCTGGAGGGCGGGCCTGAGGATGGGGGACTTCCTCATCGAGGTAAGGACAAACTGAACCCAGCACGACTTAATCCTAAACTTAATCTGAGGACCTGAGTGTTGCTCACAACACGCTCTATTCAGAAACCACAGTCAGGTGAAACACAGGGTTTTCCTACACAGTATGGAATTTGATTTTAGTCATTTCCAGGTCTGGATAAGTATGGAAAAATATTTGTTTCCAGACTATTGCCCCTATTCTGTTTTCTAAAATCGAAAATGCAGTACCAAATCTGCACATCAGTGAGCAAATGTGGAAAGATTTAAATGGGAAAAGAAAGCTAAATGCAAACTTTGTGTAAAATCATTCAACATCTCCAACAATTATAAGCTGTATGCAAGGACAAAAGTCATCTTCTGTGTAATCTGAGTCTGGAATAGTTTGGAATTTTGAAATGGAAAATGTGTAGGAACCCTGTATATATAAAAAATAGGAACTCTGTACAGTATGTCTTTATTGATGTCCATTTTTAATGCATGTTCTTCCTGCTACTGTCTCACTTCTGCTCTAACAGCAAGAGGAATTGTCAGTTCTTGACTTTTTACACAGTGCATCATAGAAAGATGCTGGACAAAAGGAGGATAGCTGTAGGATTAAAAAGAGTTTGTGTCTGTCTGTCTGTCTGTCTGTCTGCCTGTGTTTGTTTGTGTGTGTGTGTGTGTGTGTGTGTGTTTGGTTCTGGATGTTAATTCCAGTTTGAGAAGTTGCGTACGATAACGACACGCTCCAACTCTGTGAAGCAGGGGAAAGACGAGCATTTCCCCGTCTTCATGGACAACAAGGAGGACATCCTCTGGTGTACGGAGATGGAAAGGTACAGTGGTGTGCGTGTGTGTGTGTGTGTGCATGCGTGTGCGTGTTGTATTTTAGTCCCTCTAATTTTAATTTAGCATGTTCACAAGTTCACAGAAGAAACCGATGAATACGAGCATCGGATTGTATTTTTGTGTTTGTTTGGATTACGTTTATGTTTCTAATCTGCTTTGTTTGAATGGTATTGTAGTACTTATTGTAGTACTTTATTAACTCAGACTATTTCATGAGTTCATCCATTGAGTAGGTGACAATGTATTGTTAAATGTAATTATTTTTCCAGTGTGTATTTCTTTACAAACGTTTACTTTATTAAGCAACTGATATAGTTTTCTTAACGTTCAGTAAAATCTACTGTTTTTATTTTTTATTTCAATAAATGCATGATGTTTCCAAAGCCAATGAGCAATCGTGTTAAATAATCATGATCTCAATATTGACCAAAATAATCATGATTATGATTTTTGCCGATTTTTTCACATTATCGATTACTTTCTTGACTAATTGATTCATCATTTTGGTCTATAAAATATCCGAAAATAGCGACAAATGCCATCACAACATTGTAATTACAAACACTGTGAATATTCTAATGTACAATGATAAGACATAGAAAAGCAGCAGTGAAATTACTAGTGTATGTTTGCCATTTTTGCTTGAAAAATATGATTAGTAGCTGATTAACATTCTGTCAATCACAATTGATTAATTGACTAATTGTTTCTTTTTAATCCAATTCTAACAACAAAAAAATTGTGTGTGTGTGTGTGTGTGTGTGTGTGTGTGTGTGTGTGTGTATGGCCCAGCAGTATTAAACCCCCAGTTTAGCAGTTTTTTTTTAATGTATGTTTTTATTTGAGTAAAAAAAAGAGCATTGTTCACAGATACTTCACAACAAGCATTCTAGGCAGTGGGCTTCTGCAACATGTCTGTCTGTTCTAAGGTGCCCTTGGTTGAAGAGTAGGTTGAATTTTAGTCGACCAAGATTTTCTTTGGTTTACAAGACAACAGCTCTACAAAAAACTTTTTTTTTTCTCATACTGTCTGTCTGAATATACCCGTATTCACCCTTTTTAGCACCTGTCTCTTTAAGCCCCCCTCCTGAAAAGCCCAGTCTGCTCTGATTGGTCAGTGTTTCCGGGTTTTCTGTATCTGCGCTCTCGCCGTCTCTGTACCGTCATTGCAGTTGGGGAATGACTGTAACGGCACTGTAGCTGAACTTTCTATATTATGTAGTTGTGACATCACAACCTTACAGAAGTCCTGACGGCTCGTTTAAAGGCACAGTTTCTGTTTTTCTCCATGGATTGAATGTTTTGATACTTTCACAGTATTTATATAGAACCTAGACCTGCTTTATG
>JAOVVB010224916.1:0-10493 GCA_028570985.1 Heterobranchus longifilis
TAAATAAAAATGAATAAACGGGAAAAATGAAGAGAAAGAACCAAGCAACCATGCCAATGCAAGGATTAGGCATGCATGCATTAAATGTTACATTTCTCCTCTTTTGAGAGGAGTTGCGATTTGATAATTCTGCTACTCACCATGCAACATTAGAAAAGTATACTGTGATATAATTTTCTTAGAAGTGCCATGCATGCTTGCAAAATATAAACAGAGCATTCCCCTATGTTTTGCAAAATACAGCTTCCTTTTCTTCCACTTACTGCCAACTCACGACCACAACAGCATTATTGGAAGAGATTAGCCGTCACCTGACCACGGCCCCCCTGCCCTTGGCCCCCACAGTGGCTTAGTGGAAACGCAGCATAATTTGCCTGTTAATGAAAAGGTCGGCAACTGTAATATTATGCAGGAAGGCTGTCCGCTACGGTGGTAATTTGTGCAAACATATCAGAGTTAATCAGGAGAAAGAGCCTGCAGAGCAGCAACAAAGGAGAAAAGAGAGGGGGGGGGGGGGTCCCAGTGAACCAATAGCATTTCACTGATGCGTGATTTTCAGAAGGGCAGGATGTATCCAGGTAGGCTACACAGAGTCGAGTGACACATTTTCTTTATGAAATCAACATTTGTGGAATTGTCTGTCAACAAAACTGCAAATTGGATGATGAGAAAATAATTCGAGGGGTGGGTTTGTGCTTCTCTGGATAAATTAGAAAAACTGTAACGGTCAATATGGGCCATAAAGCCAAATCTTCCCAAGCTATCCAAAATGACACCATTTGGTAGCGTTGTCCGCACTTAAAAGGTCTTAACTGAAAGTGGTAATCACATACAGTATGGAAACAGATAGACAGTTCCCACACACACACACACACACACACACACCCTAACCCAGGGATACTCAACTTACTGTGTCCGGGGGCCACTTTTGCAAAATGACAGGAGGACAGGGGCCAGTAAATAAACACATTCATTCACAAAACAAACAAAATTGAAAATTAAATTAACCAGGCACAAGGACTGACACTCAGCCTGTCTGATAAATCAGATATTTTACTGCATTTAATCAGAACTGCAATGATTAGTCGACAGAAAAATAAATATTTTGATAATCGATTAACTGTTAAAGTAATTTTTCATGTAAAAATGCCAGAAAATGCTGTTTTCAGCATTGTGGAGATTTCCTGCTTTTCTCTGTTTTATATCATATTAAACTGAATATGTTTGACATAAAAACATCACCTTGGACTTTAAGAAACTGGGATCAACATTTTTTAATTTTTTAATTTTGTACTATTTTCTGACATTTTATAGACCAAAGCATTTAACGATCTAATCGATTAATCTGCAGATTAATCGATAATGTAAATAATCGCCCTACAGTTAATATCTGCAACTGTATTTTAGTTGTAAATGTTTTGGTTACATTTTTTGAGTTTATACAACATCATCCATCATGAAATCACTGAAATGTTGAAATGATTCATAATAAAACATAAACTGTTCCTACCAAGGACAGAATGAAAACCATATTTAGATCTTCCACTGGTACTTTATATTTTACAAACAAGCTCTATTTTAAATTTTTTATGCACTCTGGTAGCTTATTTACATTCAAAGTCCAAAAATAATCCCAATATGATTCAGTTATTTTCATCCAGAGGGCCGCCCGGCACCCTGTCGGGCCAGATTTGGCCCGCGGGTATCGCCGCCCTAACCTTTTGCCGACCACCCTGATGCAGTGGATACAGAAGTGGCTGGCAGTTAACCTAAGGGGGATTTCCCTCCCTGCTCATTTCCCTCATGCCTGGTTAAACATGATGTATTCACCTTGTCATGTCTACCTGTCCCCATGGAATCAATGGGCCATGGACTCATAAATGTACAGTAGTAGCCAAGGCAGAAGTATGTCATTCTGCATCCAGCCCATATATTATACATGAGAACCACGGGGCCACTGCAGCAGTAGTCTCGTCAACGATGCTACAGTAAAACATAAAAATGCTTGTTAAATGATTTCTGTCCACGCTGTTCTCTACTGTAACATTTTTTTGCATAACAACACATCATCTGAAATTCTTGAGTGACAAATGAATAGGAAATAAAAAACAAACCCACAAACAGGTTAACACCATACTGGGCCCTAATTATAACGTGTAAGCACAACAAAAAGACTGCATCAATCTGATGCCATTTCAGTTTTAATTCTACTCTCTCATGTCATAAATGGTCACATGCAGATTCATCAACATCATTCCCAACTCAGCACTTATGGACGCATTGTGAGGAACCCTTGGCGTCACTATTGAACGCACGAGGTCGCCCTGCACGTCAAAATATGACGCTCACAGTCAGTTTTAAACACGTGGGACTATTGAAGGCACGAGGTCGCCCTACGCGTCAAAATGTGACGCTCATGGGTGCAGTTTTTAAGTGGTTTATATTCTGAATACAAACAGCAAAATTACTTGTTTATGTTTAGGCAATAAACCCACTTGGGTAAGTTTATGAAAAAGACCATGGTTTGGGTAAAAATAAGTACGTTTGTCAACATTAACTTTTGGTTAAGTTTTGATTTTGGTTTCACACGGGACACGAACACCGGTCTCCTGGGTGAAAGTCCTGTGTTTGTTTGACCCATCCACCGCCCCTGCCGCCCGCAATAAACACATTTCTTGCTCTAAATACACGTTTGACGTCAGGAGCACTTGAGTGACTAACCTGTTAATTCCACAGGGCACGTTCCGGCTGCGCCGCGGTTTTGCTCCGTCCTCTGCACGGCGTCATGTCCCACCGGGAGCGTTCCAGAAGCGGAGTGCTCGTGAGCGATACCTGCAGCTGGATAAAGAGAACAAACAAACAAACAAAACTTTACTTTGCCTGTCCGACACTGAGTTGCTCTTTATTTGGTCGTTTTTCCCTGGTTTTCCCCTTGATTTTGGAGCTCATACCATGGGTAAGTAGGCGACGTAATTAAATGGTTTCTTTTTTTTTGTCTGGAGTCTGCACATGGTGTTTGATTTTGAAAATCGACTGGATGCTCTTTGCCTTTCCTGTGTCCCACTTCCTGTCTGGCTTGATCTGCTGAATCTGCTCTGTGCTGCTTGACGCGGCTTCCGTTAAAAATAGACTAGGCACGTTTTGGGGTTTTTTTTGCGACATGCCCTGTGGAATTCAGGGGTAATATTGCAGCGGATGGGTTTACATTGAAGTTAGTTGAAAACCCGGTGCGTCAGATGTTAAATGGTGCCTTGTGTGTCGGTATCAGACGCCGTGTGACAAAGCGGCGGTATTTTTGACGAGAGAAGGGTCTGGTCTTGATGTCTTTAGTTGGCTGGATTTCATAAACTGCAGGAGGTTTTCATACAGTATAGCTCCACACAAGTCCTGCAACGGTACTATTAGTTGCAATTCTATTGGATTATGTTCTTTTTTTAAAAAGGTAATCACTGAAAACATTTAGTTCGACAAAATCGACAAATCAAAGTGAAGTTGTGTTCGGTAACGTGAGGAGACAGTTTGCTCTTCACCCAGGTAGGCTACAGTGCTTAGTCGTCTCTTTGGAGACGCTCTCCATAATTGCTTCATCACAACAGCTTATTATCATGTAGTGTGTGCATACTTCATGAGTCTGTGTTCAGCTTAAAATTCACGCCTGTGTGAGTGTCGTTCTGCAGACACTACGGGATCTCTGGGGGTTATATTCAACCTCATCTCCATCTCTCACTCTGCCTCAGTATCTGTGATCACAATGAGCCCGTGTTTTGTCTCAGCTCATGTTCCTGATAACAGCTAATGAGGAATCACAGTAACAGTCTCCCTGCTTGCCTCAAATGAAAGAAAGGGTGTGAGTGTGTGGGAGTTTGTGTATACGCACATGGTGTGTTTCTGTGGTGGAAGAAGGATTCAAATCCTTTACTTAAGTAAAAGTAGTAAAACCACAGTGAAAGTATTCCACTACAAGTAAATATATGCAATTATCGTCAGCAAAATGTACTTAAAGTATCAAAACTAAATCTCATTCTGCAGAAAAAATGTCCCGATCGGTTTTTTTAACTTTATATATGATGTTTTTGAACTTAATATTATTGCTGCGTTAATGTGCATGCTGCATTTTATTACTTCAGTTGTTATTTAATCATATTCTATAAGATCATCGTATGTTTGTAGCGTTGCTGTCCTGAGAGAACAACAGAGCTCTAAAAGTCAGTGTTTCATGAGTTCAGAAATACAGCCCCGTTTACAGCTTTGTGATGATGCATTTTCCAGCCAATCCATTTTTTTATGGTTTATTTAGCACAAGACGTGGGAGAATTTTCCCAGCCCATAAAGGAACACTTAAGCCTTCAGTTTATCAATAAATTCAAAATCACCAAATTTGGAGATACATGGTTTTCACTGGAAAGGAAGGGTACAAAGAAGTGTAATCTGAAAAGCAATATTTGTCAGACACATGCAGTGCAGTAAACAAAAAAGTACAATATTTTCGTCTAAGATTTAGTGGAGTAAAAGTATAAAGTTGCATACAAGTACCTCAAATTTGTGCTAAAGTACGGTACTTGGGTAAATGTACACCACTGGTGTGTGTGAGATCTCACGGATTAAACTGTGTGTAGCTGTGTTTGTAGTGCATATAACTAATTTGGATCATCTTTCTTCTCCACATGATCATCATTTCTGCAAAGCTTTTATCTGCTTAGACCTAATAACAACACGCCAAAGCATGGCTCAAGAACTCAAATTAATTGCAACTCACATCATGACAGAACACCACTCTTGTCTCAACAATCTCTTTTCCGTCACGAAACAGGTTATCGTTTGAATTTGCCAGTAATGAACACCTGGCACTTTATACCCAGAGGTGATTGGGGACCATTTGCTGCAATGATTCAATTAAGCATCATCGCTGGTTGGCATGACAATGTTGGCTAGAGCAGGGCTGAAATACAACATCAAGTTTGACTGTGTCCAGACTGTGGCTGCCACGATCTGCACAGATTGATATTTTACAAAATATCCTTACACAATTTAATGCTAATGGATACCACTCTTAAATCTGTCTGTTAGCTTAGCACGAAGCAGAGACTACTTGAAATCAATGCACCCTGTCAAAAGATAGTATAACCCCCTGAAAACTACAACTTGTTATTACAATTTCTTTTTGTATGGATTAAACAAACAAGATATAATTAATGAGCTATGGAGAAAGGCTAGCTGTTTCCCCCTCCGTTCAGTCTTAATGCTAAGCTAAGCTAATCATCTCCTAATCTTCTAATCTAGCTCTAGGGTTGGGTATCGAACTCTGTACTTTGAAGGGTACTGACCGAATTACGTCGTTACTACCGAGTACCGATTCACGTTAAATCAAACGGTGCCAAATTTCGGTACCTGAGAGCGCGAGCTTTTGTCATCTACTCCTCTCTCCTTCACACACAAACGGAGTGGACAGCAGAGCAGAGAGAAAGACGGAGAGCGAGACTGCAGCTACTGCAGCTTGTTTACAGAGTCAGCTGAAATCAGTCACAAGTGTGGTTACACTTTTTAAAGCAGACAACGCTGGCTGCAATATAATATAATGTTAATGACAAGCTGAAAGTGGACGTGAGTGTTGTTACTTTTGCTGTCACTTCCTCTGGGATAAATACACAGTGTTGTCTATGCCCTGGAGATGGACTGACAGGCTGCAGGTTTGTGGGACAGGTTTGGGAGGGGCTTTATTTTGTGTGGTGTGTAAAATGAATGTTCTAAATAAATATCAAAATGTTGTAAGTAAATTAAATTGTTGAAATTTTTTTTGTTATTACAGAGAGAATAAAGTACCAAAAAAGGTACCGTTAAGTACCGGTTCCGAATTCCATATACCGGTATCTGTATTTTATTCAATTTAGGGGCCTGTGACTATGAGATGATATCATATGCATCGCATATTGGATTGTTGGATTGCATATTGGATTGTTTATCGATATATTGATCCAGATCAATGTATCGTTACACCCCTCATGGATACATGGTATGCCTTAGCCCACACTGACTGATAATTGAGGTGTTTGATGCAAATGGAGCGTGCAGTGAACGCAGCCAAGCTCCTACAGGTTTGGCAGATTGATCCAAGCTGAGAGATCAGAGAGCCATATGGTGGGCCTGATGCTATACTGCTCTTTGGCCGTCCCCCGCCCCCCCGACACAGAGCAAACTGTCCGACGGTGAGTCGGCCATCAGGGGAGACATCAAAGAAAACTCAGAGACTTCACCAGACTGAATATTCTCTATATGCAAACACACAGCTGACCAAAACAAAACAAGTTAGCTCGACCTGTATTTGAAGAGCATTTGCAATTCAAATCCCTCTCTCACGCATTCACTCAATATAATGAGGTTCATATTTGTTGGAGCAGTTTAGTTTGGGAACTGTTGAGTGGGCTGCCAGGCCAGCAGAATCACATTTCTTATACCATATACTACATCTAATAGCAGTAGTACAACTTGGCCTCTGAACTGCAGGGTCAGCTATTACTTAAGAATATGATTGCTGATACACTTCCATCTCTGAACTGCTGACAAAGCTGAAAGGAATCGACCTGTGCAACCAACGCTGAATATTGTGGTCAGTGCACATAAAGTTGCGAGCTACAGTAGGTGAAGATACATGATAGTATTGGCGAGAATCAATGTGTGGCTGTGATAGCAGACTTTGTAGCACTTTGTAGTACACTTAATTAGATGCAACACTTAAAATAGCAGAGTCCCACTTGAAATAAAATATAAGTGCTGCAGGAATGAGTCTAAAAACCTGGTTAATGAGTTAGCATTTTTGCACTTCTGGTTCCTTCATCTCAAAGTCAATGGGTTTTTGGTTAGATACCTGAAATAAAGTCTGGGGTTAATACAAGTGTAAGAGATCTTCACGTTTTGTTCTACAACATAAAATATGTCGGTAAATACCCTACTATTTTAAAGCTTCTAAAGGCGGTTGCTAATAAGTGGCTAAATTAGTCTACAGAGGTTGTCGAGGACATTAAAGCATCACCGTCAGATTCGTAGTGGTGACGTTGAAGTCATGCGACCGTAGTGATTCTGCCGATTGTATTTACGCTTAAAAAAATCCTAAAAGTGTTCTTCATTTGTGAGGATTATCTCGCTGAACAAAACGTGCAAGTATCATGAACTTAACGAGTTTTTCCTGCAATAATCCAGAATCCAATGGAAAAATCCCATTGGATTTTTGTCAAGGGACCAGGGCGATGCTGACTTCCGAGTTGGCCTACAAAAATTGCAACACTCTATTACAACTTAAGTTTGAATTATTTTGTATTTTTGATAATTAATTTTGTTAACATTAACAGTACTCACTAAGTTGATTTAAAAAATCTGGGAATGTCAACATTGAAAAGAAGTCAGATGGGGAAACAAAACAAGGTTTTAAATGAATTTAAGTTCTACTTACTGGTTAGTTCTGGATCTTTTGATCGTATGTCTTAATCAGCAGATATTTTGTCAGATTTCATAGAAGTGGACTGTAGATATTTAAACTTTCCAGTTTTCTGGAGACTTTTAGGACTTCTTCTACATACTGACTCGAAACTTGAGCTTAACAGTAGAACTGAAGGTCCACTCACTCCACTTAAATCTTTAGATTTCTATACTTTTAAGCCAACATGGACAAGAAACCCTAAACATGCTCAGAATAATAGCAAGTTTTACAGTTCCACGAAACCTGAGCAGTTCTGCTGATGATGACTGTATGATACGATCAAAAACTCCAGAACAAGCAAGTAACTGGACCTTAACCTAAACTGTCAATAATTGTAAACATCACTATGTCGTGTTTCCTGCCCCCATTCGACTTGAGTGTAGCGATGTTGGCGTGTTCCCAGATCCCAGCAATTACTTTGATTACTACAGTGTTATCTATCTATCAAAACTACAAAAATAACACCAAAGTTGTACTTAATTATCCTTCTGGATCCTAGCCGGAATCATCCTTTAAGTCCAATCAGAGTGACCCCTTTTCATGCAGTCATCAAGCTACTTTCTGCATTGGGAGTTACTGACCGCACCATTGGGGATCGCTGCATTGGATTCTGTGATCGTAAATGACAAATGAAAAGCTGAGTTGATGTTGGAAACCCCACATGTACCCAGATGGCCTTTTTGTATCTGTGGGCTATTTCAGTGAATGCAACTATAAACAATTTTATGCCATCTGCCTATTGATGGATTTGAGTCCATCTGTCTAATCAAGCATCTCTAGAAGCTTGTTCATGGTTTACACTAACGGCGAGAAAAGATGATCAGTCAGCAACCATAAGATCATACATATGTAAATTTAAATACGCACGGTATATATTTTGTCTGTGGAATTAAATATTATCCCAACAAGAGGCTATATCCTCTTCTTCATATGGATTGTTTCAACCAGTATATATATATTATTTATACACTGCAGGAGAGGAGGTATTCCCTTATTGTACACTATGCTACACCATAGCATATTAGATTTAATGCAAACTGTTTTTCTCTCCCCTCTTATATGGGAACCAGGGGACGGTTTTAAAGTTTTTCCTCAGCACACAATCTCTATTCCAGCATCCACACCTGGCAGTTCCCCAGTCCTTTGCTATATGTTTTATTTTAGTGTGTTTTCAGGTTTATACTTGGACATTCAACCAATTACCAGGATCAGTTTAGTCACAGGGAATACTACTCAGTCTGTGAAAATGTCCAATTGTATACATCAGGATCAGTTTACGAGTCACAGGGAATACCACTCAGTCTGTGAAAACAATTTTATAATGTCCTCTGTGGCTGTAGGAGCTTCAAGTCTGAGGAAATAACACTAGTGATGTCAGCAGGGTAACCCTGTCTCCTAGAAATGACATTTCTATTGTACTAAATGGCTTCCCCAATTACATTGTTGGTACAATTGTAATCCCTGCCTGGATTATGTCCGGAGGCAAAGTTGTTGTGAGTGAATAAAGCAATACTGCAGCGGTGTCACAGGACAGTGGTCAGGGTGGATGGCAGGCATACAAAGTGCAGGACTTTTACACCAGGCTTTGTATTCTGAGGATTGTGTATGGTCTGGTTTATGCAGCAAAAACACTTTAGTTTAGGTTAGGGAAATATCGTGATTTTGGTTAAAAGGTACAGTGTGTAGTTTTTAGCGACATCTAGTGGCAAGGTTTTAGATTGAAACACTATCCCGCTCACCCCTCCCTTTCAGAGAAATGCACAAACTACGGTGGCCTCCAGGGACATGAAGCTAATTGAACAGATTTTGGTTGCAAACTTCTCACAAACGAAATGTTGGCAGGCAAAAACAAACACTCTTCTTCTACGTTTTCCTACCGGTGCATTTCTGACAGGCGCACACTAAATTTAAAAATGCAAAAGGCTTCTAGAGACAGTTTTGTCCGTTCTGGGCTACTGTAGCTGTCAGTGCCTAAACATAACCATAACAAAGTTTATAATACTGTCGTGAGCAAGCAGATATTGTATTGCAAGATCGAATATTTTTACAGCCGCCCCAATCAGCAGGTCAAACAGCTAGCTGGTCGAAATGACAGTTTTGGACGGAGGCTCAATGAGCGAGATAGAGAGAGAGGAGCATGCAGCCGTGGTCGAGTGAGAGAGTGAATGAACGGCGCTCCCTCTCTTTATTCACTCACTGATGCATTGCCTCATCTCGTCGCATTGGTGTGAACTGGCAGGTTTCAGAAGGACGCAGACCAGTGTATTGCAAGTAGTTGTAGTTTCAACTCATCTCAAATCTTTGGTCTGAACTGGGCTTAAAATGAACTAACCACAAATGTACTTGGGATTACTTGTGACAATGGCCTTTGAATACTGCAAAGGTAGTCATGACTGAATCACTGTTTTCAAATCTGGCACACTACAGCATTTTGACCTGTGCTTCACTAACAAAAAATACATTGTTTTCAACTATCTGCTTGATCTGCTATGCCAAAACATTTTTCATAAGTCCTTACCTTTACAGATAACCAGAAGGTGAGCTGTGCAAGGCATAAACTACAATTCCTGCATCCATGATTCAGGTTCAAAAGAAGACTGAGACTTTGGGTGATAACTGACTATTCATCTCCTTGGTATCTGTCCTTCTGTAATTCAGTTTGAGGTCTAGCCCTGTTGGCTGTAATCTTACATTATTTTGTCTTTTCACCTGTAAAACATGCCTGAGTGCTCCTCTGTCTGCCTGTACCACAAATCATCCAACCAACCCATTCACAACACCATCATGCACACACATACATGTTATGGACACGGACGTGGATACAGACACAGACACGGACACACACACACACACACACACAGGTGGCTGGCTGTTGACTAACAAGACAGTTGTGACGTGTGTGAGCAGGTTTTGCTGACCAGAGGGGCTTTCTAACTGACGTCAGGAGAAATCCCACAGTCACTTAACTCTTGGCCTGGCTGTTTTCACACCAGCTCTCTGTAGACTGCTTAACACAAGCTGG
>JAOVVB010224936.1:0-24309 GCA_028570985.1 Heterobranchus longifilis
ATAATAGTTTGATTTTCTCCTGTTTCTGTTTTATCGCACGCACGTACGCACGCATGAACGCACGCAGGCACATTTTGATATTTGATAAACAAACAAAATTACTTTTAACTGCCACATGATGACAATGCTCAATAATCTTGATAGATATATATTTTAGCTTATCTATTCATATTTTGGTATTCATATGCAATTTCTTAGTAATTTATTTATAGTGGAAAGTATAGCCATATATTATACATTTAATTTATTTCCTCCACATTGGCGCTAATGTTGTCTATGTTTTTAAAAAAAACAAAAAAAAAAACAAGCATATACAAATATTAAAATATAGTAGATCAGATTTTTATATTTTTAAAATATATGTTAAACATGATTTAATATAGCCTATATTAAATAATGTAGCCCTATCTTTGTGGACACTCATTGACAGAATACATTCCCTAGCCCCTTACCCAAACCTTAACCATCATAACTAATATAATAACCATAATAATGTCTAACCCCAACCTGCACCCTAAACCTGTCCCAGAACCTTCAAACCAAATCTGAACCCTCAAACAGACCTTTGAAGAACTGAGGACTGGCCAAAATGGTCCTCACTCTGATGGTTACAAATGTGGTCCTCCTCACTAGCAAGTACACACACACACACACACACAATCTTCACTTTGCTTTTAGCTCACTCGCCTTTCCTCAGCACTTTCCTCAGTCTTCACAGGCGAGTGACAAACAGCGGTCACAGACAATGACAGACTAATCAATATACGTCTGAGAGCTGAACTGGAGAATCCATACAAGTAAATTGGGCTCTATTATTTAACTCCCAGCCGGCCTTCCCTGCAGACAATCACTAAACAGCAACAACATCCACCAAACCAAAGAATGTTTCTTCTGTGGTTTCTTTTAATTATTTAACAGAGGATGTTGCTGTAGAGACAAATACCAAATTCAAAGTCTATTGAAAATATTCGTGTTTTTACACGTCAGGGAGGCCTTTGGAGTGTGTGTGACTGGAGTTTTGCACCTTGCATAACAAGCTCCTGCCCAAAGACATTATTATGTGGTGGGCTTTGATGAGAAAGCACCCATAAAAGTCCTCCCTCTCCTCCTATCACATTGACTTTGTGGTTATACCCATTTCCTCTCTGAGCTTCCAACCCACAGTAGTCCAACGGCTCATTATCTATTTGATAACACACTCATCTTGGTGGCACATACTATAGTTGGAAGGTGGCTTTTGTATGCATGTGTGCAATTTGCATCATCAAGATCACACAGGCCTGTGGTTAGGCTCTTTCGTCTGTAAAACTAAACTGTTGATATGGGTGAAAATAGTAAATTTGCACTGGTCTTACATCACCTTCCTTTTGAAAATGAGTTGAAAGTATTCCCAACTTGTGCTGCAGCATAGACCAGACATTTTTTTTTAATCAGATTTTAAACACTCTTCAAACACTCACTGTACACATCAGTGAGTTGAATAGTGTGGGCGTTAGATCACAGTGCTCCCTGCATGTACGTCACAGCAGATATAGATTACTCTGTCGCTCACAGACACAATGAATAGAAATAGGGGAAACGGCTCAGCAGTGTTTTGTTGTGTAACTGCTACAATCTCGTCACAAAGCAGGTGCCATCTGTGTGGAAATTATACTGGCAGGGAACGGATATGGCCTAACCAGATGTTAATCCATTGCCTTCTGTTTACCTGCAACGGGCAACATATTGGATTAGTCTACAATTATCTCTTCTTTGACACGGTTGCTACAGTGACACTGACTTGCTGCCAGCTGGCTCAAGTAGCTGCTCATAATAGAAATTAAAGTCTGGTGATATTTCTATATTTCTTATTTGAAAATACCAAAGCTTTCCATAAATAGCTGTAATTTCTGTTTATGAGAGCCGACATTTAAAACGACATGACTGAAATAAGGACGCAGGTCTCCACCTTTGTAGAATTCCCCACAAAACACACTGAGATTGGTATAACCTGATTGACAATAACTATTATTGTCACAAAAAAATAGCGTCCCTTATATATCATCATTCTTTTCAAGATTGTTTTCTACATTGCAATTTGTCCTGCTCCTGTGGGTCCATGTGTCTCCCTGCTCGCAGTGTCTCATGGAAATCTTTTTTATTGTCTTTTTTTACAGTAAAATTGTCGTCATCATATTCAAGGGATTGAGCAGACCTAAGAAAAGGTCCTGTTGTTTGATGCTCAAGCTCAGTCAGACAAGAGAACAGAAAATAAAATTAAAAAAGAGCTCTGGGGACTACTTGTTTTTGTGTGTTTATAGCTGTATGCAGGTGTGGTGTGTACAGTAGGATGCCCATGACACAGGCGGAGCAGCTTACAGCGTTTCTGGGCAACTGAATTGTAAACCCTCATCTTGCTCGCACGCACGCACGCACGCACGCACACTCGGTAATCGTTACTCCTTACAATGCATCTGTTATGCACTTTTCAAAAGCGATTTCCTCCTCTTTAGCTCATGGTATTATCTACCTACACAAGAAGAGGAAAGAATATTGGCCCTGGACCTTTAAGTGGATGTGTGATACTGTCATGAGGACACAAAAAGCTTTTCGCATTGATAATGTCACTTAGAAAGAAGACCCAGTGGTGCACTAGAGATTCAGTTCTCAGTGAATGAAAGAGTATGATCTCAGTAATGATGGTCAGTTCAAAGTTTGCTCAGAGGGTAGCATTTTTCACATTCTGGGCTGAGCAGAATATAGCCTCTACAGAAAACTCCTTCCTCCCGAAAGCTACAGTGCTGTAACTTCCTCTCATGTGTAGTTGTCAACCTGAGGAGCAGCGAGTGACCAGATGGCTACAGCAACAGATATTTCAGGGCCAGATGAACTTTGTAATTCTCAGAAATGCTTCTTCTTCATGCCTCAAGTGTTGTGTGAGGAGGTGTTGGACAAGACATTTTCTCGTAGTGAGACTTGGATGTTATTTACAGCTCTGCAGCTAATGTGGCTGTCTTGCCAATTGCCTAAGTCAATTTCTAGGAAAGAACACGGTTTGGACTGTAATTGCAAATGTTCTTCCCCAGACACTGCAGGTATCTCAAGCTCCATTAGCTGACCCAGTGCGTGATATGAGATTGAAAAACAACACGGTGCAATATATTCAGGGATCTACAGTAGCCTACAAGGTTCTTGGCTCTCTGGTAAATGAGGCTATTATTGTTTACACTTGAGGTTATCCATAAGCAGTCATTTAATCCATTCTGCTTACATGAGTAATTTAACATTTAATTTATTGTGTATCATTTTGACTACACAGTGTTGAAAGGTGATATACTATATTTTTCTTATAGACCAAAACCAACAATGAATTGTTACCACTAACAAGTATCGACTATAGTCATAGTCTGATGTAGCTTATTCCCCTGTGCCAGAGATCTCCATTTCTGTGTTGAAAACACAGAAATCAGCGACACTGTTGCGCTGGGTGACTTTCCTCCAAACCAAGTTTAGAAAAAGATGGTGGTTTGGGTTAAAATCAGTACATTTGTTATGTTACTTCACTTCCGTGCGTACGACATAGTACATGACGTAATTACAGACCTGACGTAGAACGTCACGTAGTTCCATTTGTTACCTAAAGTTAAAATAACTTGCCGTTGAATTTTATTTTGAAACGGGACACGAACACCTGTCTCCTGGGTCAGTGTCCTGTGTTTGTTTGACCCATCCACCACCCTGCTCGCCCACCTGAAACTGACTTACCTGGTCTTACAGTGTGTTCAGACCGGGCGCGAATAAATTAATCTACTCGCTTAATTTGCGCGAGTTTGGACGCTGGAAACTTCTGTTTTTATCGCATCATTCGCATGAGTAGTCCCGACGCTCACCGTGGAAGTTCAGATATTTGCATCAATTCGCGTCATCGCGCCGCCCGACTGGAACTCGCGAGTAATCACGTCTTTACATTGACTTTATATGTAATTCATTTGCGCAAATTAATTTATTCGCGCCTGGTCTGAACACACAGTTACATAACTACCTGCTTTGCTCCTGTCATAATTACTACGGATGACAAAATATTAGCCAACTCTGTTCCTCAGTATTGCAAAAATACATCTTATATATCATTCTTGTTTTCAGTAAATTAGATCGATGTCAGTGTCTTTCTGTCCCAGAGGTGTAAGGCATGTCATTTTTAAATTTGATGGAAGCCAGGAATGGCATTTTGCAAACTGGATTAAAATAAATAATAAAAAATTATGTTAGCTTTCTAAATAAATTAAACGATTAAAGATGGATTGTGTCCTTGTACACCAAGGTTACCAATCTTTCTATACACACGTCATCTCATGTCAAATTCAACCAACATCATTTCCTAATCTATAAGCATGTATTTTCATTGTATGTGTTCTGATGAGTCAGACAGATTTCCTGGTGATGGACACAGATTTTGAACTTTTGTCAAATCATCTAATTCATCTATAATTCACACATGTATTCAACATCTTTCTCAGGATTATTTGTGAACCGTGACAATGCTGGAAAATTAATCAGTGAAAGAAAAATCACATCCGCCTACTTGTTCAGCACTGCAATTTGTCAGCCACTGATGTGCCACCAAGAGCAGGAGTGCTTTGGTAGCAGTATACTGACATGCAGCAGGCTATAATTAGATAAACTGATTTGTTAAAGAATATCACCACAATAAGACTCAGATGGAAAATCTTTACTCTTTTAAATTAATCTAATTCTTTTAGAGGGTGTAGGAATCTGGGATCACAACATGTATTGTACACATGCACACACACATGTCATATGAAAAAAAACATGCAGAGGCAGAACTAAAACATGCAACATTTCACTTTGCGTGTTATATAATCTCCCCATACACACACTCTTCTCGCTACTGCCACTGCAGTGACAAAGTCCGTCAACACTCACAGCAAAAAGAAAGGTATTGATATTAAAAAGCTATCCTTCATTAAAATCTGATTGAGAATGCTTGTAATTCTTTTATATGTTATCTAATCGTCTATCATGCTGACAAACACATGACTGTAGATCTGAGTCTGCAGAGAGATGAGAGACTTGCCCTGAGTGGAGGATCCTATATTTGTTACCACGAATGACCCCTGAATTTGGAGAAATTAAATTACCCTTCTCATCTGGCTGAAATATAATCCTTGATTTAATTCAAGAATGCAATTTTCATTATCTTTGTCTCATGCCTGTAAGCACTAGGCCTACAGGTCTTGGGCTTTCAGACGAGGAGGGAGACTCCCAGTCTCATAAAATGTTGAAAAAGTGAAATGAGCACGAACTCTGAAACTGACTGACAACACAAATTATGTGAATCCTTGTCTCCTCAATGACTTTTGATCTTTCCCATTCTGACTGCAGGCTAGACATTCGATACTGGTGCTGTTGTGGAAGGTTAAATATTTAAAGTTGTTCCACATGACAAAGTGACGAAGTGGATTTCATGGCTAATATAACATGTAATTGTCATGTTAAATGGTATCCTTAACAATTTTGGTTAAGGGTGATGAGGCATAATTTGCATGGGGACAGTAATGGACAGTAATTAATATCATATACATAATCAACTGAGATGAGAATAGTTCACAGTGACCATGATTCCTTCAATGAATTCACACTTTTGATAAATAACAGGCAGGGCCTCCACATCAGAGCCGTAACTTAATCATGAAATATGTTTCTCTCATCGATCATTTCACTTATATTACATATAGCTAGTTAACGTTATAGGCTAGCTAGCAGCTAGCCAGTACTTTGTACGGTATTCCCTGACTCAGCGGGGACTGCCCATTGGTCCAGTGGTGCATTATTTCGAAAACCCCAATAGTCAGAAAAAAAGGCCCATTGGACTGAAAGCTCATTAGTCTGACAGTTTGTTATCCTGAAAACAAAAGCCTACTGCTCTGAAGTGCCATTGCTCCAAAAATACAGCATTAACATATCTTTTTAGACACACATCACATTCCTGAGGTGTTCCAGTCTGGTTTTAAAGCCCTGCACAGCACTGAATCTGCACTTTGAAACATCATATTTTATTAGCTACTGATTCTGGGGATTCTGTCATTCTTTTGCTTTTAAATCTCTCTCACCCTGACATAAGTTTTTCTGTCAGCCTCGGTGACTCTGCCTCCTCCTCAACGCCTCTCTCCTGTGGAGTTCCTCAGAGTTCTATTCTCGGGCCAATACTCTTTTCTCTTTATATGCTCCCCTCAGGGTCCACCCTCAGAAATTATGTTATGCAGACAACACCCAAATGTACCTGCCTTTGAAACATGCAAATCATGATATTTGAAGAGAACATTTCCCCCATTACTGGCCTACCTTCACTGGATCCCTGTATGTTTTCCCTGTATGGGCTAGCTCTATCTCTGCGACCTTTTACAACCTCAGTCGGTAAGTTATTTTTGTGCATGTTATTTAGCATTACATTTTTTTTAAACTTACAATGGTTAAATTCAGTATTTCCAAAAAAATGTGTAACTCCATTCTGCTGTCGTGGCTTGAGCAGTTCCCAGTATTTGTCCCTTCCATTTGTGAAATGAATATTGCGCTCTTGAATGTGTTGGTCTGTGCCGTTAACACAAATTGAGCCATTAACAGCCACTTTGAGTGGCCTAACCTCTCCCTCTTGCTATACACTTATCATGCTAATGATGGATCTGTCTCTGCATCTCTCTTCCCAGATGTAATGTTATAAAACAGCAGCTATTGTGAAATGACTTTGCTTTGAACAAATTATTTCTGTTTGTTTGCATGAAGTGCAAGTGATCTATTCAGTAATTGAGACAGTTTGGGGTAAATTATTGTAATTAATTGTTGTTACAAAGTGGCTTATTTGTGTATGTTAACTGATGCTAGAAAGGCTATTTACTGTTAGCGCTTATTCTAGTTGGAAGTTACGTTTGTTGTACAGCTGATTGAGTCAGAGCTCATTCACAGTGTGTGAAATGTTGTTAAAGTTATGCATTGGTAAAATGGTTTACTGTCCTTTATTAAAGCACACAGAGTTGTGTTTGCATATGAATGAATGATTTAGGGACTGTAACTTGCATAAATGAGTGAAGAAATATAACGAATGCAGACGCTTCCATACAGGGTACGAGGGGTCACTGAGTTTTGATGAGTATGAAAATGAGGCGAATCATATGCTATGCAGTATGCACCAGATCTCAACCCAGCGGAGAGGAATGGAAATTGTATGCAGGCACTTGATGTATCTCAGTAGCAGTGAGAGTAATTGTGCTTAGAGAGGAAAAGGTGCCTGATTACATTTAACTTGTCACCTCATGTATCTGTTTTTCTTGTATTTTAAACTTCCCTACAGAAGCTTAAAATATATCCATAGCTCACCTTTTAATGCTCCCATTTGAAAAATGTTTGAACAAGGCACTAGTTTTTTCCCATGTATGGTACTCGACCAAAGGACAGCATGCTCAACTTGATGAATAAGATGTGAATAATAGTAGACATTGTGTAGCCTCAGCAGACGAGATGTGACCTTGCTCCATACAGTATAGACTGGGCTCTGACTTTAGATGTGTGGGAGCAGTTGAGATAAATTTGACTAATGTCCGAATTTAAATTCATGGATTCAAGAGAACTTGTTGCTCTTATTTCATCCTCTAAGTGTGGTGCATATAAAATATTGCTTCATTTTGGCTGTAGATTTACAGAGGAGTATGTGTGAAGACTGAGCATTCATATTTGTATGCATTTGTCAAGGGCATAAGTTTGGTTTCGACATTGGTGGGGTCACATATGAAGCGGGGATCTGGGGGTTCCCCCCCCCCCAGAACATTTTGAGCCCGAAATACATCACTTCCTTCATTCTGGTGATTTTTTATGCACCAATTTCTGCCTTTTCTGCATCAATTTATAATGCAAATATCTTTATGTATGTAAAGGAAAACACAAAATTCAGACACCAAGTGAAAGTGTAAACATAAAATGGAATATAATGTAGTAAGGCTCTCAGGCATTCTCTATTGCTTTAAATATTTATTCTCCTGTATCAACATTTCTCATTTGATGTTGTCTTTGCAGAGTCAACACACATGTCAGCATGATTTACTCTTCCATCCTATTTTGTGTCTTTTGTTTGGGGAAGTAAGTAACCAAGACTGCAATGAAGATTGCATTTTACGTTAGCTCATATAATGAACAATGAGTCATTTATAGGATTCCCAGCTTTTAAGTAATAATTAATTTAGTCTAATGTTGCTAGGAATGGGGATACCCAGGAAAAACAGTTTAATAGTTAGAGGAAGCAAAATCCTCTAATTACACATTGCCAGTCTGCAGAATGGCCATACACGCACACACACACACACACACACACACTCCTCTTGTCATTATCATTATGCAAATGCAAAGAAAAAGAAAGCAAGCCGCTGTGATTAGTGGCACACAAAGTGGGCGGAGAGCGCTATAAGTTAAAAGGGCAGAGTGGGAGGATGGAGCTATGGTTTGATGTAGGCTACAGTCAGAGAGATTTGTGGAAATTCATCACTGTCAGTCAGTCAGTCAAGAAGGGCAGCAGCAGAAGCTGCTTTCCATCCATCACCTGCACTCTGATACAGATATCCATCCTCTGTTTTATATCCCTGTATCTGTTTTTTCACCTTCATCCGAGCAGGAAAGAGACTCTTTCCTCTACACAAATGCGTTGTTGCCATGGTTACCAGGTCATGGGAGGCACCATGTTATTTTGTGGATGGGCACTGGATTTTTTAACTCATATGTTCATATGTTCACTGAAATGTTTATCAGTCTATATCAGTCAGTTTTCAGCCTGAGTGTAATTATGAGTCACGTTCTTGTCACGCTAGTTTATTTGGTCACGTTGTGGGCCATGGCTTCTTATTTACAACAAATTGAATTTTGTTGTGGATTATTATTACAGACTGGAATTGGACTGAACCACTGGCTTATCATATGATATTGCTTTTACAGTCTTCAGCAAAGAGGAAACCAAAATGGAGGAGCCCACACACAGATCCCAGTAGCTGCTGAATTGTAAATATATAAGTACAACTGTACACATTGCTTATTTATTACTCTACATGCCAGAACACATAAGTTACATATGTCCCAGTGTGTTCAGAGAATTTCCAGGCCATTAAGCATACCATTTGAGTTATTCATTAAGTTCTTTAAAGCAGTGAACTGTTAAAAATACAGACAACTGTGATGTGAGTAAAAACACTGCAGATCCACTTTCGCAGAGCTCTAAAGGGTCAGATACAAACACAACACTGAGGAATCAGGTAATAAGTAGCATGTAATATTCTCTCTGTTTTCTCAGTTAATTGATGCCTGCCCTGTGTCAACAACACATGTAACATCACATGGATGGTAAATGGACTGTACTTATATAGCGATTTTCTAGTCTTTGCGACCACTCGATGCGCTTTACACTGCGAGTCATTCACACCACATTCATACAGGAGGATGGAGGTTACCATGCAAGGCACATGCTCATCAGGGGATATAAACACTCACTCACACACTCACACCATCGGCTATGCCTTCAGGAGCAATTTGGGGTTCAGTATCTTGCCCAAGGATACTTCGACACGTAGACTGCAGGGATCAAACCACCGACCTTCCGGTTAGTGGACGACCACTCTACCTCCTGAGCCACAGCCGCCCCACATACACATTCCTGTTTGGCAAAAGTGAGACACTGGAAGAAATGCAAATCACAGTAACAATAATACTTAATAATAATAATAATAATGCTTCCAAAACACGTCTCTCTGTCCCCTCCTCCTCTCCATGCCCCGCTCATCTACACACCTGTTCCCACGTCCCTCCTCTGCCCTGCAGTTGCATGACCTTCCCCGCCCACCTGCCCACCTGCTCACCTGTTTCCACTTTCCCTCGTCAGCCCTGTAATATTTAACTGGCCTATTTCCACTAATTTCCTGTTCCTTTCTTGCCTTTCTGTTACCATAACCTGGACCTGTATCAGTGTTTGCGTCCAATCCTGCATTTCCTAAGTCGTGACAACATGTTTGTGACGAACACAGTGTGACGGCACTGGCAATGTTAACGAAAGTGAAAAACATTTAAATAAAATAATTTGTGTATCTGCCCCGTGATTCGGATCTGCTCCAAAATGTACAGTAATGGTTCTTCCTTGGCCCCTGATACACCCGTCCAAAAAGTCTCATGAAAATAGGGGTGGTCGTTTTTTCCCTATTCCTGCTGACAAACAGACAAACTGACTCAAAATTACGAAAATGGCCATTCCTCTTTAAGTACAAAATGTCGTTGCCTGTATTGAGAAAATCTGACGATGTTTACGAACGGCTTCAACTCTCACTACATAAACCCCCAAATGCAAACGGGTCAATCTGAATCTCTTTCAGGTCATGAAATCTGACATCTGGGAGATACAAGGTTTTCACCTTTCTACAATGTCATGCTAATTAGCAGGATGTTCGATGCAATGCTTGGGGCCTGCAGAGAATCCACTTGTGCTAATACAGCTGCTCTAATTCAGTGTGAAAAACACTGAAGTGTGATTAAGCACATTCAGCGTGTGATTAAGTGTGTGATTCAGCATTTTCGTTCACAATACATGCAATTACTTGACACTTGATTACATAAATCTCTTTCAACTGTGAGTCATTGTCACTCTGGCTCTTGCCCGGCTCAAGAACATAAGTAAAAGTGGACAAAAAACACCAAGTTTCAGAACAAATTCACAAATGCATGACTTTCAGGTTACAGTCATGCACTGAGCAGAGGATTACATCTATTTGCAGATGTAAATCAGTAAATCTGTGTGTGCGCTGTTGTAATGAGGAGGCCATATCTTTTCTCAACAATCAGGAGAAGCAGTGAAAGAGTCTGGATAATGCGATTGACGTAAAACCACAGTCCTTTTACGTCATCAGCAGAGGCAGAGGAGGCTCCACATTCATAAAACATTCATTCAGCACTTCATTCTGCTGCAGAGTAGCCACATGTCAAATACACTATGTTACTATGTGCATGTTGGAACATTTTTTTGGTTAATAGGGGAGGCCTCGAAAATATTCACGGCAGGCAAAAAACTTTGAGTTCAGCTGAGTTGAAGCGCATGACACCGCAGAGTAATATCATTTTACAACAAGAGGTCACTAATTTGTTGTGACTCACCGGTTCAACCGCTGCAGTTAAAACCTCGAGGAGCCTGAGGTCTAACATAACCTTTACAATTATCAAATCAATATTATTATCCGTCTTTGTGATCCCGGTCACACAAAGTGTGTGTAAACTGTTTTTGAGTCGCTTGCAGGCAGAATTTGTGTGCACGTGTGTTTTTGTGTGTGTGGACACAGGGGACACGAGACAAAAACAACAGTCATCTTATTCAATCAGTAGTCTTCATCTAATTTTAGTTTAGGGATAAAAGAAATAGCAGGAGTCACAAATAACCAATTTCGAAGAATCAGAGAACAAGGTGTTTGTTCAGGAACATTGCTGCTGTATTTGTAACTATACGCTCTGTCCACCGCTTTGGTCCAAACTGAAATCTCAAAAACTATTGAATGGACTGACATTGGCATCAATGACATTTTGCACAGACATTCGTGGTCCCCAGAGGATGAAACCTACTAAATGTGGTCATCTCTTGACTTCCTCTCTAGTGCCACCGCGAGGTCGACTGGTGTGGTTTTTAGTAATATATCGAATCAATTCCTGGATGGATTTCCTTGAAAACATTGATATCCCCCTCAGAATTAATTCTTAACTTCCCTTAACTTCTTCTCTATAGCTTCATCATCATGTCAAATTTGTTCTATAAGCCTATGTTCAATACTTTGGTATTATGGGTTATGACCAAATATCTGCAAAAATAATAATATTCCCATCAGCCTCAGCTGGACAGTACTTTGTGTTAGGTGCAAATTAATAAGCGTTAGCATGCTAAAATGCTAAACTAAGACAGTGAATATATACCCCTTTTCCACACAAATTAGCGCTTATATGCAGGTTTTTTAAATGCTGGAAATGCGCTAAATAGGCAATAGACTCCTTTCCAATTGCCAGTAGACAAGTATGTCTTTCTGTTTTTTTTCCTGGTGTGTCACATTCAATGTCACAAGTGTGGCGAGTAAACCATAGGAGGACAGTGAAAATGTTACAGCGGTTGCTTATTTTTTATATCTGTATTCAGTCTGTGCCGACTAATTTGAAATTATGTTCGAGTGCTGCTCAGAATTTGTGGCTGAGATGACAAAGAGTGGCAGAAGTTACCGACGCACGTCAGAGCATAGCTACTGCTGATTAATTTCTCCTGGGAATGAATAACCTTTCCCACCAAAGACAAAAGCCAGATGTTAGTGGGTGTTAGTGGGTTCTTTGGCCAGGGGCTATAGTATCTGTCCCCGCTAAACATCAGCATGTTACCAACGTTCCCATTTAGCTCAAAGCACAGTGCCTGAGTATATTCTCACAGAGCTGATAGCATGCTGTAGACTTGTTTTCCTGTTGCCTCTGCTGTTTTCTGTCTGTGCATTAAATTGTCTTTCTTCTCCTGTTGCTTTTGATTTGCACTTCTTCCAGAGAACTCCCACGAAAGAACAAAATAACTTATTGAGGCTGTTTTTTTTTGTAACAGGTGCAACTGCTGAACTAAACAATATGTGTCAGCTCCAAGAATGATTGTCTTTGTTTTTTATGCTTTGGTACTTGTAAGAGCAAACTGCAAGACTAAACAATATGATGATGAACATCTGGAGCAGGGATGAAAAAACAGTTGGAGGAGTGCTATCTACTATCTCCTCAGAACTCAAGCTTTGGTCTTCACTGAACACATTAGGATAAAATGAGTTTTAATGACTACAGTTACTGTAATTTTGGAGTAAGTATGGACTAGAGTTCTATTGTTTTGGCACTGTGCTCTTTCTGTTCTTAATAAATATCTATCTTCACTCGCTATGTAGACCTCGATTTCACATCACTGCGGAAAAAAAAGAATAATGTCTTTGAGAAGAGAAAGAGAAAACAACTCAACGTAGCTAAATCCCTTTGCAACAATATTTTATCAAAGGATCTTCCATTCTGAAAGTAGACAATTTTCTCCTTGGAAACCTATTAATCTTATCAGTGTAAATGGAATCTGACAACAGGCCCCTTTGATGATCTGTATCTATTTAGTCATTCTTGGTTTGTGTCCTTTATTTCTTCTCTCAGAGAGAGAGAGAGAGAGAGAGAGAGAGAGTGCGCTTTTCAAAAGAATATTGATTTTAATGCTAACAATAACACTCAATTAAACTTGAGGATCTGTGTCTTACTCCAGGGACTGCCTTCGATCCTCCTGTTATTTGTTGAGTGGTTTCACTGTGGACTGCTATCTCTCTCTTACAAATAGATTCTGTCCATTCACTATTCATTTACATCACTGCTGAAAAGTCTGTACTGAATTTCACCCCTGATTTTCTGCCCTCAGTCACTCTGAGTTGAAAATAAGCTGTATGATAATAATATTAGAGTGAGTGTACCTGTACATGCAGAGCTAAAATAACTGTGTTAACGTGACAAGTGTTGCTTGTCCAGCTAATACATGCTTTGTCAAACCTGTCTTTTCTCACTCACATGGTCCCTCTGGTGTGCAGCACGCACGCACGCACGCACGCAGGCACACACACACGCAGGCACGCACACATGCACGCACACACACACACACACACACACTCCCTGAGGTCTGTCAGTTCAGCATGAGCACTACTGGATGTGTGAAATGCTGTTTCTGTCCCGTGAAGCAGAGGTTGTGGTGGCTGTGTCCTCTGGAGACACAAACAGCACAACTGGAGGAGATGAGGGGAAGATAAGGGGAAGGAGGGATGGAGCCGGAGGAAGTTCTGCTTGATTTATGATACATCTGTCAGCTTGAGGTAAAACACAACAGACCAGCTTTAACACCAACATGTCTGGCTGACACACAGCTTTAGGAGCAGTTTTTGATACTAAAATTCAAATTAATTATATGTATGGTTTGTTTTAAAGCTGCTCTAATCCATATTTTTATATTAACAATGGATTAAATGACTAGTTACGTTAAAGGGGTCGCTCATAGTGATAAACCCACAAAGAATTATCACCCAATTTTAAAATGTCCTTATTGCCTGTTTTAGCATCTTTCCATGGTTACAGAGCTAAAAGAGTCAATACTGGACGACATATCAACTTCATTAGGTATGTCAGTGTTGTGTTTACAGCTATAATGGTTGACATAGTTATTAAACAGGTGACCAACAAAATAAGTTGGTGATTGAAAGTTTTGTGGTGTAGTAATTTCATTTTCTTTTTTATGCAATCCGGTATTTTGTTTCTTAGTTATTTTTTCATAAATGTTCATTTGTAAAATGTTGGAAGTCTTCTACCTGAACCTTTTTTCAGTGGAAATCAATATGTATGTTTGTTTCATAGTGTTGTTGATGGATTCAGGTGTAAATCTGGACATACTGTTATAAATATACAGCGACTGCCCTCTACTAGTTGAAACCTGGCGAACCCATATGATGCGAGAAGCAGCTGGTCCCCAGGTATTCTCACATTATCTCACAATCTGACCCCCATTCAAAAAAAGTTTGGACACCCCTGCCCAAAACCCACATCTTCCTCTGCAGCGCTGTGGAGAGGAGTGGGTGTGTCTCAGTTACAGTTACAGAGGCAGTTTTTGAATTTCCAGGGTAGAGGGTTTGGTTACACTTTAATGAGTTCAATGCATAGTGCATTCTGTATAAATCAAAAGACGTGACTTAACCTACTCCTCAACGCTGCAATGTGGGGGAGTAGGTTAAGTCTCCCCTCAGGCACGGCAATGAGACAGGCAGCCGTGTGCTTGATGAATCTGCCAACACGCCCTGACGTGGTAAATGAGGGCCCGTGATGTTTCTCAAGTGGACTGTAATTAGTGCTCGCTGCAGAGGAAGGTGAAGCCCTCAGGTTTTTCTTCTAAATCATTCAGAGAGACACTGGAGGAGGAATACGACGTGGGAAAGGATGTCACGGATGCTTTGTTATATTTGAATTACCTCTAGTATCTGTAAAATGAAAAATGGCATTCCTACATAGGCGAGGGAGAAACAGACGCTGCATTGAAGCTCGGTTAGAAAAATGGCAGATCGTGACTCTCTTGTCTTCCGACTTTTCAACTCTCCTCCAAACGAATGCTACTAGGAGTAAGTCATCAAATAAAATGCACCAGCACAGACTCTCTCATCCATTTGCCCTTACGTGACCCCCTTCAATTTCAGAAGATGATATCTGAAGCGTTTACCATCAAAGACAGTACCCGGTACCCGTCGTTGTAGGCCTATATGAGCCACCTCTATTTACTTGTAGTTCAAGACTAGCAGGTCCCTGTGGTGCACTCGGGTAATAAGGTTGACATGATACATGATACCAAAGGGAGTATCGTGATGAATAGAACAGATTAAATCTGGTGTCTTCTCAAATTTATTACAGCCGAAAGCTTTAAGCTAGACCCTGAAATATATGGCTGTGTGTGTGAGTGTGTGTGTGTGTGTGTGTGTGTGTGTGTGTGTGTGTGTGTGTGTGTGTGTGTGTGTGTGTAGTATAAAGAATACTGAAATCTGATGGAAGTGGTTGCATCATGATGAGTAACTGGCTGGTGGAATGGCACGTGCTCCAGATAAAGAGAATCCATCCCAAGAATGGTGCAGACAGGCGATGCATACTGATTGATATTGATTGATCGATTGAGACAAATACTCTGAGCCTCTCACTGAATTCAATGCATCACAAACAGGTGACAGGACTCGTGATCTGTGTGATAGGGGAGCTGTATAGCAAAAACGATTTTACTGGAGAGCAATAGGTTAAGTGTCACAGTGGTGACAATGTAAACAATCTGTAAACATTCATCTGGTTTTCGTTATTATTGGGCATTAAAGTATTTTCTGGCACTGATTAAAATGCTAAAAGTCTATCTGTCGAGTATGTTTTGTACTTTTGAATCACAATAGTGTCTAATTGGCAAAAGCACATTTTCTCTGTGTGTTGTTAATGAGGATCTTGTCTCATCGTTTCTTTCAAGAATGTCATGTCATGACATTTAAAAAAAAAAAGATGTCAGCCTCTCAGCCACAGCTCTGAACGCCGACTCCATTATTCTCTGACGTTGGCATTTATTTCTGTAACTGCCCTGAAGAAGCACGATTCATTTAACGTTCATAAAAAGAAAGAAAAGTTCACTCATGCTGACAAATATATGGGTCGATGAAGAGGCAACCTCCGGGGCTGAAAAGTGAAGCTAACAGGGGAAGTGACAAAACTGCAGTTCCTTGAATGACCACTTGAGGTCGCCCACATTGAGCTTCATTTTGGCTCTTCAGAAATGTATGGGTGACGTCACAGAGACACGTCCATATTTTATACAGTCTATGGGATTGATACATTTATCTCAGGTTTTATTGTTAATTTATTGCTTTAGGCAGGTATCATAGTTCGATTAGCTGTTGAATTCATGCACATGCAAATTGACTTGAGTACATGCACGTATGCAAAATTATATGACTTTTGGTCTGTAATTTCTCTAATTTGCTCAGAAGTTTCCAAGATGTCATTTTTTAACGGGAAAACAGAGACAATGTTCAATCTGCAGACTTCCAATTAATCAGTTCCCCTATGAGTCTTTTAATTGCACAGCAGACAATGTGAGCTTTGTTTGTAGGTAAACACTGTTTTCTGTTTAATGGATCAGTGCTTCCAAGGAAATTCCAATTAGTACCATATTACATCATTCTTTCCAGGAACTATTTTTCTTTTGTTAAAGTGACATAAACCATGAATTGGAAGAGACCGTTTAAAACTGGCTGCACATAAAGACATTTTGTGATAGATATGCACACAAAGAGATGGGTGACAAATTAAAGGAAAAAACAAACATAAACCACCACAAATGCCAAGAACAGCTTTAATGCTCCTTGGCAGAGATTATCCAAACACCATTCTTCCTAAAAGATATTCCTTTATTTGCTGTTTTGATGAGCGCTCTCCAACACATCGGTCTAAAACTCCACGAGGGTTGAAATCTGCGGAGCATCATAATGATTCATACTAATCAAGCCCATCCAGCGGCCCCTGACCCGCGCCCTGTATGGAAGCATCTGCATTGCTTCTTTACTCATTTGTTTTTCTTTTTATATGTCACCCATCTGTATGTGACTGAGACATAACAGCAAATCTATAAAGAATGAAAAAGCTCGTCTTTCTCTTTCCACAAAAATCAATATTCCAGTCACTGCAGCTCTCGAGATGCTGTTTGTCATGGTGAGTGGGCTTTGTGCAACTCCACATTCAATTCAGAAAATATAGAGCAAGCTATGTCAATCAAAAGGAGTAACATGCTGTGTGTGAGTTTAGATAACTCACTGGGTTTGTATGATTATTCTCTCTCCCTCAACTACACACACATATAGTCATACATTACATATTTCTCAGGTCTAGGAGGACGCAGGCAGATAGCCGTTAAACAAAAGCTCCTGTGTTGTATTATTCTACACTGTGCTCTACACACGCGTCACATTCCCGCCACAGGGAGTGAAATACCTCCCACCTCCTCCTTAAAGCATCAGCACCTGCCCTGCATCCTATCAACCTGTCACATCACTCAGCCTCAGCTTTTAACTCCATGTCAACGTGCTGTAAAAAAGCCACTTAACATCATGACAAATGCTACCTGCTTTTTTTCCCATGATGAATAATTCAGTAAAATGAATCATTTTAAATGCAAGTTTCATTATGTTGTCACTGACATGAATGAATTTTAAAAGGCTGTATAAGAAGTGATAAATAAGGTAAAAAAAATGATTAATTTACCTTGGCAGCAGCAGGCTTACATTTTGAGTAAAAAGTCCCTAAATAAAGGAACTAAAGAGCCAGAGTGACTAAACTGCACCTTTCCACTTACTGGTATTACCAGTAGCTTATGTTAGCTAAGGTTAGCTCAGTGGTTACTAAACGAGGGGGCGCGACCCCTAGGAGGTGCCCAGAGTCATAAGGGGGGGAATGTTCAGGTTTTTGTTTATTCCCATGAGTTGGCAAACTTGCCATTTTCGTACAGAGGTCATTTTGGGAAAGTCTGTTGAAAGCAATTAAAATCTTAAGATTTTTTGAAGCCGCATGCTGCAGTGTCACTTTTAATGCTGCACTCTAAATGACTTCCTTTCTGTCCATTCCTTAAGGTGACACACACTAAAGTTGCAGTTCTGTATTAATTACAGGCATGTTTCAAATAAATTGTATAGGCGTTTGTAAGCAAAGGACATGTCTAAGAGTGTGGGTGGATTTAAGGGGGGGCTTGAAAGTATTTTTTATGAACAAAAGGGGAGCCCTGCAGAAAAAGTTCGGGAAACCTCTGGGTTAACTAATGTTAGCAAGCTTTAGACAGCTGCTGTGTAAGTGACATTAATGAGTAAGTTTGCTGACTTCTATTACAAGTCTTTAAACTGACTCAAGAGGATCTTGAGAAATGAAAGCAAATCCAATATGCAATTATACTGAAGTTGCCAGTTGTGGCCACGGTGACCGCTGTTCAGCAGTTTTTGTTTTTTTTACGCTGTTATTTCTGATTAGACTTTTAACTCAACATCATCAGCAGCTACTGATCCTTGAGCAGATGTCTGACGGTCTTTATGTTACTGGTTTGAATCTATTGCTGCAGCACCATCAAATAAAACAGCAGTTTATCCAACACATTTTTATCCACCACTGAAAATCAGTGAGTGTATTGATGCAATTTTTTATGACACTGCAGTATGGGCTTACTTACTTTTCTGACACAAAAATGCCCAATTAGCACCATTATAGAACTAGAACAGAAATAAAATTCAGTGAGGATTTGAGGATAACTCCCTATCAGGTTAGCAGACTTCAAGCTTCCTGCTGTTTTCTGGCTTCTTGCAATTCTGTGGACTTATTTGTTGTTTGTATTGTCCCTCTTGTGCACTGCAGTGATGCTCATTATTACTACAGTCAAGGCCAGCAGGTAATTAAGTTGTTGGTGCCACCATGTGGCCTCACACACACGTTTCTCTCACATGCATACAGCAGACACCACCAGGTACAACAGCAAAACTTAAATTTATTTTAAATTTTTTTTACGAAAGACATTTTACATTCCTGAGAGTTTAAAAGTGGAATTACATTTGTATGCATTAAATTTGTAATGCTTTGGTAAACACTGCCCTGTCCTGTGATGTGCAGAGTCCTGTGAAAATAGCAGGAAGGAGTGTGAGAGAGTTCCCTCAGGCAGTGTTGCCAATTGATAAAGTACAGTCACAGTACAGATAGCTGGTTTAGGAAATGTCTCTTTTTTTCGCATTTTCTAACAGTCTATTGAATAGCTGTTACATTAATTCCATAAAAAGAAATAATCGAGCTTTCAATAGCATTTCGTTTTTTCTTATAACAATGAGACCATGCATGTATACTGTCCCATTAGTCGAGAGTATCGAGATGTAAAGAGCGGCTTGGCTACTGTAATAGGATCAGCACCCCTCGTACTCCCACTCACATCAGCCTTCATTACGATAGCTTTGAGCGGGATTATTGTGCCTGTAGGTGATGCTTATTTACTGTACATGCTGATGTGTGCTGGCGTTTTGCTGATGCGTATAATTTATGTGCATTCAATTCCAATTGAGTTGACTGCAAAGCATTGACTCTACTCCTTCTTTTCTCTTTTTAAGTTAAGAAACGTCTGAAAACCTCTAATTCTATGTCAATAACATAATGAGGTTATTCCTCACAAATATTCAGTAAAATCGAAAAAGCTTTTTATCGATGAAATTCAGTACATATTGCCACAGCATTGCATGTAAAGTTTTGTGCTCAAATTGAATTATAAAAGAAATGGATATTGCTATTGCATATAAAAACATTTTATGGCGTTTTCTCTTATGTCTCTTTTACCAATAATTTTATTGTCACCGCCATATTTGTCTGCCTCCCTCCATCCCTCAGTCGTTGTGAATCCTCTTAGAGGTGGATTATGGGACTAAGATGTCTACACTGAGAGGAAGAGAGAGCAAGGGAGGGTTCAGAAGAAGAGCATGAGGCACACAGAGTGAGACAGAGAGCGATACAGGAGGAGATATAGAGAAGGAGAAGAACAAAATGGAGAGGACCCCTCGGCCTGAAATGGGCCGGGAATGGGGTAGAAGATGGTCTGTAACTCGGGTGAGTACTCCACTGTTTACATTTGCTACAAAACTCAAAAAAAAAGTATTTGCTGCAAAGGACAATACCACATTTTGTCATGATATCTGTGCATGTGTGTATGTTATTGAACGAGACTTAAAAGTCAGAATACATGAACTTTTAACTGCCTCCTGATTAAGCTTAATTAAGTCAAAACCGCAGTTTGGCTTTAAGAGCAGGTGACGTGTGCAAGCTTGTGTGTGTTTATTGAGTTACCTGAGGACAAACTGTAATGTGATAGACTGAGGGGATCACCTTCCTCTTAATTGATCTCACTTTGGAGTGCCTTGTTCGCCAAATGGTCACAGTGCATGCTATAAAGTAGAGCCTACATTCCCCATGTCCCGGGTCAGATTCCAGCCTTACTGGGACCTTTGTTGTCACACCCTCTCTCTCTCTCTCTCTCTCCCATTTTCACACTGTCATCTGTCAAATAAATGCCAAAATAAAATCTTTCATTAATCTCACTTTCTTAAGTTTATGTCCAGGGCCATTTCTTGCTATATGCGGACTATACGGTCGCATTGGGCCCCCGAAGCCACGAGGGGGCCCAAGTTGTTGTTGTTTTTTTTTTCTTAATTAAAATGGCCGGTCTCTCACTCAACACAAGTTGTAATTCCTTAACAACACAAACATTTAAAATAATAAACACTTTAAGGAATACACAGCATTCATCTCATTTCTGATAAATATTGATACCTTATCGTTTTCTGTAGGTCTAAATTGTTCGGGTCAGATTGAGATGTTTGATTTGAATTTGAGAGAAAAAAAGATGTTACGAGTTCTTTATGGATCTGGCCTCTTTTCCTTGTATAAATTGCACCAGATTGGTGCATTTTTGTTTGTTTGTTTGTTTGTGAAGATCTCCATTAGCTTTTGAATTGCAGCAGCTATTCTTCAAGGGGTCCAACATGCATGCCCACAGACCAGAGGATTTGCAAGGGGCCCCCAAATAACATTTTGCCTAGGGCCCCCAAAAAGCTAGAAACAGCCCTGTTTATGTCCTATTCGTTGTAATGAGACAAAGGTGTGTAAGAAAGAAAGAAAGAAAGAATTTTGTGTGTTAAAAGGCGTCTTGATGGCTTAACGAATTATTGTAGGAGCATAATACACTGATTTTCTCAGTTTCTCTCCTTCTAGGGAGAGCCAGCAGAGCCTCACATGGTGAAGCACACACTCCCGTGTCCCGTCCTCGCTCTCACTGACAAGCCAGGGACAGACTAACTGGGCGGCAGCAATGTCTCTCCTGTCCTTAACCAACTCTCCCGGCTGGAGCGTGTGCTCTGCTCTCTGCATCCTCATCGTGTTGCTCCCAGAGGCCAAAGCAAACGACCTGAACACTACCACTCAGCGCAATGGCGGGGGATCCCAGTGCGGGGAGTACACTAACCAGGTAATTACTGTAAACATCCTGAGCCAAAGTGATGTTGCAGGAGAGACTTAATATTACTGCTGTGTGTTTCCTCCTTTTACTCCAGAGATGTGTCAGCTCTGTGAAAGAGCATCTCAACTCTGCTGGAGTCACAATAATCAACTACAAATACATTTACATATAGATTTTTTACAAATATTATTATTATTTTTGGCCATTTTATGCCTTTATTTGATAATGACAGCAGAGAGACAGGAAATGTGGGGAAAGAGAGTCGGGGAATGACATGTGGTGCGGCCAGCCAGGAATCAAACCAGGACTCACTGCCCATGTGGTATGCACCCGAACCACTCGGCTATTTGGGCTCCCAGAAATACATAATTAAACATGCAGTCATGGAAGAAGTACTCTGATCCTGTAGTTAAGTAAATACAACAATCGAAAAAATACTTAATTACAAGTAAAAGCTCTGCATTCAAAATCGTACTTGAGTGAAAGTACAGAAGTAGTATCAGCAAAATATACTCTTTTACTAAGTAAAAGTACTTGTTCTGCAGAAGAAGAAAGAAGTTCTGCGACACAAATCTATATTCATATTTTGGACTATTTTCTCATCCATGTTAATATTGTAAATAAGGGTTGGTGATATGGATACAATCCTCTGTATATGCAATTTATTATCACAATATCATCATATATCAGGATTAAATCAACTTTCTGGAAAATCCATTTAGAAACAGTTTATGGATGAAATGGAATATGTGTTGTTGGCCAATGAATGAAATACCTGAAAAGACAAGGTGCATCAATACAGTATTGCTGGCCTGGCATCACCAGACTAATTTGCAAATGTGTATTAGTCAAGAACCTCTCAGTTCATTTTCAATTTCTAAGGGCGCAGACCAAAATGCCTCTGGACGCAATTGGACAGACCTACAACCAGTCAGAGCAACACACGTGCAGGTTGGAGGTGTTTGGTTTGTTTTGAAGTCGGTAAAAAAAAATGTTGGCCTGGTCACAAACTTTCTCAAATTACAGCAAAACAGTATACTGAAATGTGTTTCTGAAAACATTTTAGGTGAGAAATAGGCAATACAGTAACAGAATCTTAATTCATAGACTAGGATCTGTGCTACTGGAAATCAGACCCCATTTACACCTGGCATTAAAATGTGTTTTGGGCGTAGTTTTAGGTGATCAGATTGCAATCGGATAGCGCTTGACCACATGAAAGTAGGCTACAGGTGTAAATGCACCCAAAACAAACCACCTCCGGAGGTGATCAGGAATGCATTGTGACCAAACTGAACACAAGTGTAAATGCAAATGCGTTTTCAGTCCACATACAACAACTAGCCTACCAGCACCGACCTTTAGGTCCGGTGTTATGATGATTTATGCTGCCTTGTTGAAAAATGCTACCTTGTGTGTTTTTGTGTATTTCCGTTAGTAATATGACATCTTTATAGGCCTATGTTTTTGATTACAAACATTGGTAAGTGCACTGTAAGAATATTTTGATTATATTTTGACTACTTTTTTTGATATTGTGATACTCAATTATTTAAGATTTTAGGGGTAGCATATTTTGATAGACCAAAACCCCTATTAAATAATGCTCCCACTACATAATTATTTTATATTACACCACTACTTACTCCATGTATACTGTAAGAATATGGGAAGCATATATTGATACTCTATTAGGCTATAATATCTTTATTTAAGATTTCAGGGGTAGCATATTTCCATAGAGCAAATCCCTCATCAAGTAATGCTCCCACGCATGCGCAGAACCGCTGACGTAGCACATCTCCATCGGGAGCACATATTAACAGCACAACTTTTAGCCCACACAAACAAATTAAAAAGTACTCACAGTGCAGTGCGGTGTCGGTGCTGAGATGAGAGAGGACGGTGTAGTGTTTCCTCCAAAATGTCCCGGAACATTTTAAACAGCGGACCTCTGCAGCATGTGCGCTGCGCTGCGGTGCGGTGTAAACCGGCGTGCAGCGGTGTGGTTCCTCGGTGCAGCATTTTACCTCTCCAGCTCTGAACCGTAGAGAGTCCTCTGGTTATTTTTAGCTTGGCTCGTTTAGCTGCTAACACTTTGCTAGCTTAGCACAGTCCGGACCAACTCTGCGTTGTTGAAGAAATAACACACGGCCTTTCTGTAACAATTATTGTACTGCAACTTGAGCTATTCTTACAACTTAACTGTACCTGTAACTGTACTTACCGTACTGCTGCGGCATGTCACGGTAGTCTGCTTTCCGTAACACACCGCGTCACATGCTCACAAGGCCACCTGCCTTAAAGGGGAAGGCTCGGCAGGTAGCAGCTGCAGCAGCAGGGTCAGCATGGGCGTGGCTAGAAGGTAACCCTACAGTTACTAAAGTCTCGCGAGATTGGTAAGGTTAGGCATTGAACTCGAATAGTTGAGGTTAGATGGGTATAGGGCGTCTAAGTTTGTAGTTCTAAAACGCAGAAATGAATTAGCACCTCCGGTTACCTCATCAAGAAGTCAGTGGGTTTTTGTTTAGACGCCCGAAATAAGGTCTGTGGTTAACACAAGCTTCAGAGATTTTAACATTTTGTTCTATGATGTGAATGTGTTCTATCCATATGAACGCCACTTTTATGATTTTAGAAGCATAAATGCAATTGCTAAAGTAAAAAGCTAACGTTATGCT
>JAOVVB010224955.1:0-10492 GCA_028570985.1 Heterobranchus longifilis
GGGGCTACTGTGTAGCATGACTTTTACACACATACACACACACACACACACACACACACACACTAACGGAAACACTGCTTTCTGACAGAGAGAGACTCTGGAAACTGGATTTGTAACAAGGAACCCCTCTAATGACACTTGCTTTTACTTTACGTGTGACACACTCGCATGGTTACAATGTTATAGTAAACAGTACACACGCGCACGGATGTTGGCTATACACTGAGACTGAGCATGGGAGACGATTACCCACAATCCCACAGCGCGAGAGAGAGAAGAATCATTGGCTCAGTTGTGATCTTGTGACGCTTGTCAGACAGTATATACAAGTGCGTGTACTACTTGTATATCAAGACCTCGCTCGTTTATTAAGTTAAAATTGATTTTAAAATTTGTCTCGTCTTGCAAAACACTTGCAGACCGAGGTACTTACAATCCAAGGTTCCACTGTAGTTAAGTAAAAGTACAGATATTTGTTGAAGGGTGTAGTGGAGTAAAAGTAAAAAGTATCCTCTAATAAATTATTATATATCCTCCTATTATAAATCCTAATAATTATAGTATCCTCATGTAAAGTACAGATAAGTTAAATATGTGCTGAAGTACAGTAACAAAGTAAACGTTCTCAGTTAACTCCCATCCCTCTGATTATAAAATATACAAAGATGCGGTGTGTTTTTATTATAGAGAGCATTTATTAACACAGTTACACAATACTGATCTGATCTCACCTTGTTATTCGCCAAGTACAAATAATTGAGCTGCTCCAGAGCTTCAAACCCGTCATCTCCAAGACCTGGAACATGCACACACACACACACACACACACACACACACAGACAGACACACACACTGGATTTATATTGGTCCTTGGTTTGATGGATGTTGATTAGTTTTCTATAACCGCAGCTCTGACTGTAGTGTCGCTGCAGGTCACAGGTTTATTTATATCGATGTGCTCGCTATAATGCATTATCGTTTCTATAGCGACGGCTTGTTCACATGAGCTCACAGGTACAACAAACAGGAGCTAGCTTGCATCAGACAAGCGAAAACAGTATGAAGTTATTTAATAATAACTGAAGCATATAATTGACTTGAGTGTGTAAGTGCTGACCCAGTTCTGTGTTTTATTCCTTATAAAACACCTTTTTTTTATTGAGTGCAGCATGTAGAAACAAACCAGCGAGTGAAAATGTTATGGTATATTTGGTCTGTTATTTTTCACTTTAAACCAAAGCTTCTCTCTCTTTCTCTCTCTCTCATACACACACACACACACACACGCACACACGCACACACACAAACAAACCCAATCTCGCCACAAAATGAATATCATATGAATAAACTTGCAGTGAAAGCGTTCATTCTGCCAAAAATGAAAGACACACAATGCTTTGTAGAATGTAATAATTCAGCCAAGACTTGTAAGGCTTTATAGCTAACACAACACACACACACAACACACACACACACACGCTCTCTCTCTCTCCCACCCTGTGAGGTGAGCCGATTGTTCTGCAGGTTGAGCATCTCCAGATGAAGCAGCCGAGAGATCTCCTCCGCACTGATCTCCGAGATCTGATTATTCTGATGCAAAAAAGAAAAAGAGAAATGAAACATCTTGAAATAAGCCTAGATTTTAATGTTGTTTTTGTTTGTTTTATCTTCAAGGTCTTAATGGGAGTAAATGCACAAGTCCTTGCATGCTCTGTCAAACAGTAGCTTGTCTCTTAGAGAGGTGCATAATGAGATTATGGTCATTACATTACAGTGCTTTTATTCTGCAGCATGCCTAAGCATAGCACTTTCAATAACAAGTTCATTTGAGTTTCGTTCGAGACATTATTGTTGATAATCTCATCTGCTCAGGATATATTCGAAACATGTTTTCTGTGATGTTTCAGGCCAGGCTAGAACACTGGTGTTTATAATATTTATAAATGTTTATATGCACAGAGGCGCATAATGAGATTAAACCATGGTTCATACACGTACTGCACATTAGCACGTTCGTCAGCGCCGTCGGGCAGGGCTGGGTAACGCGGTGTTCGACAGACTGATGGAAACTTCAATGTTTAATTTAGAGTCCTGACTGAACTCAACAGCACTCAACCATCAGCTTTGGGACGAACTGGAACTGGAGTCTCATCGACATCCTGACATCACTAACGCCTGAGCTCTCTAAAGCTCCTGTAGAATGTGTGAATGTACACAAGTCCACGCAGCCACGCCCCCAACATCTAGTGTACAGCCTTCCCAGAAGATAAGATAAAGACAAGATACTTTATAACAGCAAAGCTGGAAAAAAGAAGCACATGTAGCCTAGCTGTGATGGTCAGGGGTGCACAAACTTTTGGCAATATTATATATGATAAAAGGGTTTAATTAAGACAGTGTGTTTAATAAAGGCCATGAGGAGTGCATGAATACATTAATAACAGCTTGAGAGTGCATGATGTGCATGTGCTCAGTTCTCGCTGAATTTTAACTTTTCCCACATGCAGCAGGTTTTGTATACGCTCGGCTCACACACACACACACACACACCTGCAGCGAGAGCTGGCGCGTGCTTTCTGGTAGCTCTTGTGGAAACTCGAATAAATTGACCCCGGCGCAGTCCACGACTTCCTCTGCCAGGCAGGAGCACTGATCCGGGCACACCGCCGCCGCCTCCACCGTTTGTCCCTTGCTGTCTCCCTCTGTTCCTTTATTCTTCTGGCCGGGTTCTTGATCTTCCTGCTGGAGTTCGGGCTTGGCTCCGAGAACGAGAGCCGAACAAAGCAGGAGTGCACACAACACACACCTCCTCCAGATCATCGCTGTACACACTGTCCTCTGGGCAAGGAAGAGTCCCACAGCCCTGACTGTGTATGTGTGTGTGTGTGTGTGTGTGTGTGTGTGTGTGTGTGTGTGTGGTCTGGCCAGACCTCAGAACCAGATGAGCCTTTGATGGAGGAACAGATTCCACTCTGCTCTTCACACCTGCTAGAAACAAAACTTTAACAACATTTTTCACAAAAACTATTATTATTAGTAGTAGTAGTTATAAGCCATTTTAGAAAGAAGATGAGGGAAAAGGATGAGGAGGAAGATGAGGAAGGGTTTGTGAGTTAACCTGTTCAATATTTTCTCATTTTTGTCATTAGCTTGTTTGCTTTAATGCTAGTTTTGCGAGTTAGCCTGTTCACACAGTCGACCAATAACAAAGACACGATCAGAAGGAGACTTGAGGTGAAGTGTGTGTGTGTGTGTAGGTGTGTTTTACAGTAAGTCCAGGAAATCAGTTTTAAAATGAACCTTTAAGCTTGTTCTTTGGCCGGTTATGAGTTTTATTTTCAGATTTCCTGGCATAAAGTGTTAAAATAAGTGAACCCACTTTCCCAGATCCTGGAATGCCCAGATAAGGAGCTCAAGATTAATATTTGGCCTGAAACGACACTCACTCGCACACACACACACTCACACATATACTGGGATTTTTTTTCTTCCCTGCTTGTTTGGTTCTCGATAGCGAGAGTAAGAGCTGGAGTCTGAAACACTGGCATCAGAACAGGACAGGAATCTTTTCTCAAGAGTCACACAGCTGGACGGAAAACATGAAGACGCATTAACTCTGTAGACCTCGCTCTCATCTCTACACCATAGCACATACACACAGGGGTTTCTCTTGTCCCACACACTCTCTGGGAAATGACATGGCTCTTTAAAAAATTATGGGGAGCGTGTGTGTGTCTGTGTGTGTGTGTGTCTCTTTGTGTGTATGTGTGTGAGAGTGTGTGTGTGTAAAAGCATTAAACATTCAGACCAGATGAAGTTGTTTACAAAGTTTAAAGAGATGGATTGTTACTCAGTGACGCGAGGCTGTGAGTTAGCCTGTTTACTGACACAGAGATGCTAATCTCCACCTCAGCGTGTTTAATGCTAATGTCTGAATGAGTTTACAGTACACTTTCACCTGCATTTTATTTACTGTAAGGCTTGTTCGTGAGTTTACCATAAACTGGATATTGAATATCTATCTATCTATCTATCTATCTATCTATCTATCTATCTATCTATCTATCTGTCTGTCTGTCTGTCAAGTGAGACAGAGAGACAGACAAACAGGGCTCTTTCTATTATGAGAGAGAGAGAGAGAGAGTCTTTCTCTCTCTGTCTTTTGCCATCTGTCTGTTTGTCTCTCTCTTTCTGCTTCCATACCCTGAACCGATCCAGTATATAACATTAAACCAGTATATACAGACAGACATGTAGACAGACAGACAAACAAATAGATAGATCTTTGTCATGCTCCATTTAAAGCTATACTGTAGACCTCTCTCTCTCTCTCTCTCTCTCTCTCTCTCTCTCTATGCCTTGCTCTAGATAGACAGAGCTCTGTCTTTCTCTCTTTCTGTCTCACTCACTCAATAGATAGATTGTAGATAGATAGATAGACATACATCTCTGTCATGCTTTATTTAAAGATATTTTGCTATCTGTCTGTCTCTCTTTCTCTCTCTCTCTCTCTCATAGATAGATAGGTAGATAGATAGATACTGTAGATGCCTACATAGATACATATAATACTGTTTGACAGTAAAAGAACAAGGGTTTAAAGCCATTTGAGTATCTGGAGAAATTCCACGTGTTCTGTGTGTCTGGAAAAGTGGAATGGATTCAACAGAGCAACAGATGGGGGGAGAGAGAGAGAGAGAGAGAGAAAGAAAGAGAGAGAGAGTGAAAGTGAGTGAGAGAGGGAGGGGGAAAAAAGGGGGAGAATAGATATATAAGAGGGAATATAAAGTTACCTTACCTCTCTGTCTTGCACGACTCAGATTAAGTAAAACTTTTGCACGGCCGATTTTCAGTCCAAACGCCTGAACCTGCAGCTCCACTCAAAACTGATCTATCGCTCCAGATGTGCAGATGGAGAGTGGGAGCAAGACAGGAGGAAAGTGCAGAGAGAGAGCGAAAAGTGAGAGAGAGAAAAATAGACAGAGAGAGAGAGAGAGAGAGAGAGAAATGTTTCTGAAAATTCCTCCAGAATTTCCACTACTGCTGTGGAAATGACAGTGTAACATGGAGCGATTGGACGGAAACCCAGATTCAGTGGCCAGTTAAAATGAGAAAGGAGAGAAGTCTGGAATAAACCAAACATAAACAATAAAATTTAAGAAAAATGTGCTTTTATTTGCTTTTCACCTAAAGGCAAAACACGTCTTGATTATGACACGGTGACGTAGTGGTTAGTACTGTCGCCTTGCACCTCCAGGGTTCAGGAACGATTCACGCCTCGGGGTCTGTGTGTATGGAGGTTGCATGTTCTCTACGTGCTTGGTGGGTTTCCTCCGCATACTTCGGTTTCCTCCCACAGTCCAAAGACATGCAGATTAGGTTAATTGCTCGTAATGTGTGAATGAGCATGTGAGAGTGTGTGTATGTGCTCTGCGATGGATTGGCACCCTGTCTACGGTGTATCCCTCCTCGTGCCCTAAGTCTCCGGGGATAGACTCCAGGCCCCCACGACTCTGTATACAGGATCAAGCAGTACAAATGATAATTGTCCTAATTGTGTAATTGATTATGATCCCGAGTTATGGCTTTAATATAACATTAAGGTGGCAGAATGTTTTCAGGGCTTGGGTCTTTGGTGGGCAAAAGGTGAGACAAGGAATTGGCCTTGATATTTTTTAAACCAGTTCTGTGGAAAAGAAAATGGTTGAACCAAGCAGAACATGTGGCCCAGTATGCTTGGTTTGATTGTTTGGTGGTTTTCAGGTACGCTGCCTTCTTGTGATCAGTAAAGGTTGTAAATGAGTGTGCAGCTCCCTCCAACCAGAGACTGCCACTGAGCTGACAGTTAATAATCCTGCTCAGCTGGGTAAAGTTTCTTTAAGAAGAATTCCACTTCCACCACCTACACCTGATTCTGATCTGTCAGCTTCCAGTATTAACGTCTTGGATGGATCAGTTCATGCAAAAGTGGAAAACCTGAGGAAGTATTAAGTAACATCTTTCACATTATTTGAAACTGGCAAGCCAGTCACTGCTGAAAACTTGGTTGCATGGTCCATGGCGACCCCCTGTGGCCCAGTGATGTAGCCAAGGACAGAGATAGACTGCACGTTAGAAATGATGCAGTACTCTAAGTGAGCTGATGTGGGGCTAAAGGCACTCATCTTTCCACTCATTGCTAATGCATATGAGATTGTAGGCACTGTGGAGGTCTAATCTGGTCAAGGCTTCACTAAATTGTTCTAGCGAAGGGGAGAGGGTAACAATATTTGACTGGTTTTTTGGTTGAGGCTTTAATAGTTGACGCAAGGACACGGTCCGCTGTTTCTTCTCCACACATGAAAAAAATCAGAGGCAGGTGAGATGGAATGATGGATGTACTCTTCCACAAATGGCAAGGAAGCATCCTGCCACCAGAAAGGAGTAATATAGCACAATTAACCAACCAGAAGCCTCAAACTACCCAGCATAACACCTCCAATCATGTCTGCCTCACTCCCTGGGGAAGGTGGAGCCCATGCTCAAGGCTAACCTACTGCCAGGTGAGCAGCCACTCAAACTCTCCAGCTTTGAAATGTGCACTACCCTTAGTAATTCGCAAAAAGCATCTGGCCCTCAAAGCATCCCCTAGCTACTGTATCTCCTAGATAACCTGTGCAGAGCAACTAGTGGAGGTCTTTAAAGACATCTTTAACCTGTCCTTGGCTAAGGCAGCAGTTCCCACCTGCTTAAAGTCAGCTACCATCCTGTCAGTACTTAAAAAAATGTTGCAACAGCACCCAATGACTTTTGCCCTGTCACACTCACTCCATCATAGCAAAGTGATTCAGTAAGCATGACTCCCTCCCACCCTGGATCCACACGTTATGATGAAACAGCTTACAGGGAGGATGGTACGAGAACAATCACACTCATGCTACATCAAGGGAGCTGCTGTCAATCCTGTATTGAGCTTAAAGTTCCTTAGAATCCAAATCTCAGAGAATCTCACCTGGTTGCTGAACTGCACCTTTTTTGGTAAAGAAAAAGCACAACAGGACATTTATTTTCTGAGGAGCCTGAAAAAGACCCACCTGTGCTCCAAGATTCTTGTGCACTTTTACCACTGTACCATCGAGACCATCACCAACTTCACCAACTGTAAAGTCATTTAGATGTTGGTAAAAACCTCCCAATGAATAAGTGGCACTCAGCTATACACCATCAAGAGCATGTTCAAAACCACTGCTTGATGACAACAAAAGCCATTATTAAAGACATCTCTCACACTAATCATGAACTATTTACATTCCTCCCATCAGGAATGTGGTACCGGTGCCTTAGCATCCACACAAAGAGATGAAAAACAGCTTCTTCCCTGTGGCTGCTTCCATACTGAACATCTGATCATGCTGTAATACCTGTTCCATTTGTTTACTTATACTGCACTGCTTACCCATAGCAAAATTTTGTTGCTCAAAATGAGCTTTTTCTTGTCTCATGAGACTGAATGAAGCTGTCTCATTACAAGCTTGACTTTGTCTTTTCTATTTCTCCCAAACCCTACTTAGGAGAAACAAAGAGACATAACTGAGACACAAAGCGAGACATACTTTTGAGAAACATTTGAGAAATCTGAAATGTACATGAGAAATAGAACTGCATTTGAAGGAGAAGCAAATGAGCCATATACAGATATAAATTATATGCATGAAACAAATTAGAAATATTATAGTTTTATTGAACATATCAAAAATCCTCAGTTGACAGCATACAGTGAAATAAATTTACAATTCACACAATGTAACAGACACCAGCAAAATCTGGCAAATCAAGACACTAATTTATACAAAATGTCATAAAACCTGATAAAGATATTAAGTGTCACACTGCTCAACTCAAAGTATGATTAATACAGGAGTTACACAAAGTCCACAGCATTGTGACAATCTTCCAGTGAAAAAGAAAACAGTCAAAACGGAGATTTTTAAAGGAAAATTGGTTGCTTGCTGTATGTAAGGGCGACAGGCACGGGCCAATGCCAGGAAAAGTTCTACACCAGCTACATCAGTCTTCTCTTGTGGTGGATGTCCAACAAGTTTGTCCAAAGTCTGCAACTCCTGGAGTTGCTTAGTATCTAATGGAACAAAAAATATATATTAAAACATTTGAGATTTACCTAAACACCAGCCAGCTACTCTATTCTCATATTTTTGTAATACTGTATGATATTATATTAATAAATATAAGCACTAGTTACCTATATATGGAAATGTATTATTTAATATATTGCATTATATTTTACAATTTATTGCCATATATTGTTTTCCCGTAAGGGCTCTAGGAGATGTTTGAGATTTATGGAACTCCACCATCCTCTTACGCTGCACTAAGCTCCTTGGATTTTCCCGTTCTACATCACTGTGTGTTGGTTAATCTAATGAGTGCTGTCAAACAAACCATTTCTTATGTTGCCCAGAGCTACCAAATCAACCAGCTATAGTTAATCATGATTACTAACAGAAAGTTGATAGACCATTAAACGTAAATTAATTAATTAATCACTCCACTGAATTAATAATTAATAATTGATTGGATGTGTACATGTATAGGTTTGACCTTGTATGTATAATTATGACCCCGTGTTAATTTCAGAGAAGCTTATGTGAATTCAACATCGTGCTTGGGTTTTTTTCTGTTAATGATGTATGTTGTGCTGTACAATAAATCAGCCCCAGTTGAAAGTTGAATCAGCCCCAGATGTTTCCATGAGATTCATGGTAAGTGTATGCAAACTTTTGACCAGAACTGTAGTTTGGCAAGTGTTTAAAAATGTAACTTTTTCAATCGTAGAAAGTTTAGATTACCGCAGGGTTTTCTTTGCTGGTATGTGAAAATTTAAATGAAGATAACGTTTTACCCGAAAATAACCTTATCCTCAGATTGAAAAAAAGGGAAAACTTAATATGTTTTCTAAAACTGAACTGGAAAAAACAAGCTGGTTTTATTAGCTTAAATGTAAAATAATATAGAGAGTGCTCATAAAACCAGAAACGAGAAGTAATTTTTACCTACATATTGGTGGCATGGTGGTGTAGGGGTTAGCACTGTTCCACTGCACCTCCAGGGTTGAGGGTTCTTGTGCCACCTTTGGGTCTGTGTGAGTGTGTGTGGAGTTGTGATATTGTAGACAAAAAAAGACGAGACTAAAATGTGGTTTAAAATTTTTGTAAAAAATTAAAACTAATAAAACATCCAGCTTTATTTTCGTCAACATATCATTTTTGTCACAATCCGCTGCGATACATTGTTCACTCATTATGGCAGGAGCTGCAGTGTTTCCCTGTGCGCGGCGTATCAGGAGGAGTTTGCGCGCGCAGTGGCGGGATGTTACAAGCACAGTCATCTTCAACTCTTCGTCATCACGGCAGTATTACTCGGGCAGTAGAGACGAGACGATATTTGGGCCCATTTTCTTGATATCATCAGATGCAAACATCAGATGAAAAGATACATTTTAAATGTTAAGCTAATTATTTTGTAAAAACCTTTAAAAAATGGTTTTGGCTAGACTAGATAGACTGTAGGATTAAATAGTAATAGTCTTACTCCTAAAATGTTACGTTTTCATGGACTAAAACTAGACAAAACAAAATCGGGATAAGATTGCCTAAATATGATAAAAACCAACAGGGACATTTATCCCGGGACTAAGACTAAGACTAAAGTTGAAAATAACTGACAAAATTAGCACTACTCTGGTTTCCTTATACAGTCCAAAGACATGCAGAGTAGGCTGATTGTTCTTTCCAAGTTATCCGTAGTGCATGAGTGTGAGTGTTTCTCCTTGATGGAATGGCATCCAGGGCTCCTGGGATAAACTCCAGGCCTGCCGCTACTCTGTACAGGATAAGTGCTATAGAGACTGAGTGATTGATTGCATTCTCACTCGCTCACTTTACATATGCATTCTTAGAACTTTGAACACATTTCATCTGTCCATCCCTTACTTATCACCAGGGCTCGATTTGAGGGTGGGTGCGGGGGGATGGCATCCCTCCTGTTGAAAAAAATGACAAAAACCATCCTCTCTCTAAAACTAACATCCCCTTTAGATTAATAATGCTGTGTATTATGTAATATTTGTCAGGAAAATGAAACATTAAAACTCTCTATGTATGATTATCTACGAACTAATAAATAGCAGCAAGATTTAAAATAAAACATTTTAATTGTTACCAGTGGCAGGCTTTCAATATTTCTTGGTATTTAATGGCCCTAAAGTCTAAGGTCAGGTTACTCTGTGTACAGGCACTGCCTGTAGGAGGCGCAGTTAAAGTATTACTGTCCATTTATTAATAATAAAGATGTTTCGAATTTTAAGATGTATTCTGTTGATTTAACGTACACTACCGTTCAAAAGTTTGGGGTCTTTGTTTGCAAATTTCTTTGTTTTTGTTTAGTGATTTATTTTCTACATTCTACAACAATACTGGGGATTTCAAAACTATAA
>JAOVVB010224966.1:0-10492 GCA_028570985.1 Heterobranchus longifilis
TCTCCCCTTCTCTACCTGAGTGAAAATGATGCCAATCAAACTGAACAGGTAATCTGGAATAAAATCAGTAGCAGCATTAACTCATGCTAGTAATTATTATTGTAGTCAATATTAATAAAAATATTTTTTCAGCCTTATTTTGAATTAATATTGACTACAATAATAATTAAATGAGTAACTAGTTTACTAGCCCGAGCTAATACTGCCTCTGATTTTATTCCAGTTTTTCTGTTCAATTGATTTTCACTTGGCTCGGGTATAGAATGACTCGGGTATGACTCGGTGCTGGTCAACATCATCCCTGACCCTGAGGCTGCTGGACTCAATGTCCCTGACTGTAATATTAGAGCTGTCAGAGCCTGTGGAACTGTAAATCTGCTAATTTGAAGAAAATCACAGCATCTGCTTTTAAAGCTTTTTTTTCTTGTCGCGTAAATTTTCAGCTCCACCTTTTTTTTCCATTTTCATCCATGGCAATTATTCATTCTTTGCTGTATTGAGAAAGGATCCATATCTCTCCCTCTGTAAATTAAAAGTGAAAGGGGTCGTGGTTTCAGTATGGAATAGGAGTACAATACGTTCACATGCACACAAACTGTGACGCTTTGCGCCGGAGAGCCGGGGGAAAAAGAGCTCCCTCCTCTGTTCACTTTTTTCCATTCCTTTTCAAATTATTAACCCATTATAATTAAACTTTTCCCAATAATTTCACCCATTATAATTACATTTTCATTACTCAATTTTATTACGTCATATACCTCATCATCTGACTCTTCCTCGCGCTAATATTTTTTCCCATTATAATTTATTGTTCTTTCAAATTATTTTCCATTATCTTTTCATTTTTCTTGTTCAATTAAAAAAAATATTGGGGTGGCGCTTATTTTTACTATCTATTCCTGCCATTTCCGGTTTATTCTACAGTTCTCAAGAGACAGGCCATGGGTAAGCGTCTCTGTTGCATTATTTTAATTACTTTGTCTTATTTTCCCAATTTGTTGTACTTACGTATTCTATTTTTTAATCTTATAGCTAATTACAATTGCTCAAGTACTCACTACATCCCTCTGGACGACTCGAACAGCCAGGGCAGTCTGGATTACAACCCTACTGAGGATTACAACCCCACTGAACCTGTCATGGACCGGGCCTTGGTGAGTGCTATTGAGGATGAGCCTGAGCCATCTGAATCACTGATGCAATTTTTACCAAAGAAAGGGCTTACTTATTTCAAAAAAGATGACTCCAAACCTGGTCCTTCTAAAAGACTGCATCTGGAGACAAACCGCCCTCTTCCTCGTTCCTTTAGACCAGAGTCTAGTACCCCGGCTCTGTCAGTCCTAAAACCTGTCTGCTGTGTTGGCACTCGGACCGATTTTAAGGTGCCTGTTGGTACCCAAACAGATTTTCCTTCAGTGCCTGTGCCACTTCTGAATCGTGACATTTCTGCTTTTATTCCTCTCACTGATCTTCAAATCGGTGTTGTCCCTCCTCAAAGAAGGTTTGATATTTGACTTCTTATGCATTTTATTTTGCTATTGATGCTTACCCAGGCCCCCTGTATTTTTGTACTTTTATGTTGGGCCTTATACTTTGTATTTTTATATTACTATGTAGATGCACATACTATTTTATTTTGTGTCTACTCTTATTAAACGTATTATTCATAAAGCTGAATGTGTGTCTTTAGGTTATTTGTCTATGTTTCTTTAATTTGACATGTTGCATGTGTATCCAATACCTGTTACATCATAGTTAAGATCGCCCTATGTCTGAGATTACATCATGTCTGAGGTTACATCATATCTGCTGAAATTACATTACATCTGCTGATAGTGCATCATGTCTGATATCGTGTCTAGGGTTACTATGACATCACGTATATTGGGCACACTCCCTACACTGAGCATCTCGTATCTGATGGCTACCTGTCTAGGGTTCATTGAGTACATACTGCATACTGAACATCACTACATGATGTGTTTGCTACTATGACATCATATTGTTCTTGGCTCACCTCTGTTTCCTCACCTTACCTCTATGTTCTTTTACTAAGATTAATAGTTTCTGTCATATTACTGCATGCACAAGTATATTTAATTGAAATTTTTCCCCCTCTGTGACTTTTAAGTCACATAAAGAGCATAACAAAAAGTAAAGAAAAATAAAATAATGCTTACTTACTAACTTACATACTATTATACCAACTCAAGACTAACTTATGAACATTAACCTTACATGTTACTACAGAAATAAAAATAATTCTTACATATTATTATTAAACCTTACTATAGAATAAGAAAAAACAAAGAAATAAACCTTGATCTATTAACCTTGCATCCAAATTATGACCTTGCATCTAAATTAACCTCACAAAAAATAAATCTTACACATGAAATCTTAATTCTTAAAATTTTTAATTATTAATTCAAATTTAAACTATTAAATCCAAGAAACCTTACACACTGAATCCAACTTTGATGGCTAATCATGTTAGCATCATGCTAGCAACATGCTAACGTGGGGGTGGACTCTGGCAACCAATCAGTCTCTCAGGATCATTGCAAAGCAGTCAAGCAACGCCCTAGGCCCGAGTTTTGCCACGTCAAGCACCACTCCCATTTTCTTTAGAAAATGTCCCTCCCTAGATAATTTATTATATTTATATTTATTTATCTTTTATTTATTATTTATATATATATATATATATATATCCAAAGATATATATATATAGAATATCTTTGGAATATCTATGGGCTCCACGGTGACATCTCCCTAAAACCCAAACAAGAAGACATTTAGACAGAGTAGTACAATATATTTGTTTACAAAATGTGGACGACAGAGTCACTGCCTTACATAATACTTACATTTCTGTGCCTTTATCACGGAATATATTTTTGATAATATATTTAACGTAGTCCTGTATGGTCTGTAAATGAAAACACACAAAAAAAAGTCTCTGTATTATTAATGTTTGTTGTGTTTTACATGTTAATCACCTGCACTTGCATCTGCTGCCAGATAAATTTAAATATAAACTTACTCCAATCAGGCAGAACATTAAAATCCAAAACATTTTGCCAAATATTCTGGAATTTCAAGGCTGTATCAAATCCTTTGCCTGCTAAGCCTCATATGTTGCAGTCTGTGATGAAATGGGTGTTCTGATACCTTTATATCGTGGCCAGCATTAACTATTTTTAGAATATTAGGAAAAATACTTGAGAGGATTCAGACTGAAAAGAGCACCCATTCTCCTCTAAGGAATACTGCACAGGGCTATGATAAATCATCACACTTCTATTATTGTAACAACAACAACAATAATAATAATAATAATAATAATAATAATAATTGACTATTCTAAAAGAAAAACTGTTTCAGTCTGAGAGAAACTTGAGTCTGGAAGTGGAGCTTCATATTGAACCTTGTTTCCTCTTGATGAATACATGTCATGTGCCATAACTACAAAAATAAGACTTGTAGGGATTTTTTTTGTGAAGCTAAACATGAATGTATTACCTTTGTGTCCACATGAAGTAGTTCCAAAGCAAAATGAATACAGTTGTATTCTGAAAGATTGTATTGTGGTGTTTTCATCATTGCTTCTCTAACATCATTTTTGAATGATTGAGGGATTCCATTTGACTTCCTATAAATGGCAAATCTGTATTGTCCACAGAACACTTTCACATTCCGTTTGCTTACAATCCCTTCACCAGAAGAGGACTTGGGACTTTCTTTGCTCCTTGAAGAGTTTGTCTGAGAGGATGTAACTGGAAAAAATGTTTGGTAATATAAAAATTATAACAAAGTTTGCATATCAACAACTGTTTGACAGTTATGACTACTACACTTATAGATTAGATGAATACTTACTTGGCTTATTATACATAGGCTTATTATACATATTATATGGTGTTTAATGTTGTGCAATATCATAGTGTTTAAAGACCACAAAAAAAGTAAAGTTGTACACACCGATATTTAATTGACTGCCTTTAGCTTTGATTACATTACAGTGTGGTGTTGAATTCATATGTCAAAATGATTACTTATGATTACTTATTATGCTCCCAAAACCACTCTTTCACTGAAATACTGTATGGCCATTCCATCAGGGAAGAAAAACTAAATTAATGTGATAACCTGGCAATTCAGGTAGTCAGTTGACTTCATTTTATTACTACATAACATCATAACATTCCTGAGCCTAGACCTGACCAGCTGAAGCAACTCAAATCATGCCACTACTTCCATAGACTTTTACAGGACATTATGTATGATGGTTGCACACAGATGTTTACTTCCAATCTTGTGAGTTTAGTTCTCTTCACACTATGTGCGTATGGTAATGCTCTTACTTTCACTTTTAAAAAAGGGTCCTTAAACCAGTTCCAGTAATTTCAAATCTTCTTAGTTGTTTTCTTTGCTTGATGTAGCCCACTAATTTGACCCTTTTAAAATTGTGTTTTTTTTATGGCCAGGCAGTGTATTGTACCACTTTTTAAAAATCATTTAGCAAAATCAAAGCGATTTCATGTTTGAGTCTAATCGGAAAAAGGCTTCAATGTTCTAGAGTGCAGAATAATTGGACTTAGGAGCAAAGGTAAAGGGTCATGTGATCTGATGAATTTAGATTGACCCTATCCCAGAGTGAAGGGCATGTCAGGGTAATGTCCTGAACCACTATTTATCCCAATAATGGATTTTTTCTTCCCTGATTGCATGGGCATATTTCAGGGCTCGAATTGTGAAAGTGTGTTTCTGTGAGCATATTTTCACACATGAAGCGCCATAATCAAACCTAAATGCAGTTGAATTATGAATATTGAGTTAAATAAATACAGTTAAACCTTGGATTGCGAACAAATTCGTTTTGGAATCGTGCTTGTAATTCAAAGCACTCGTATATCAAAGAAATAAGAAATAATGGAAACTCAGATGAAGTTGTTCGACAACTTAAAAATATTTGTATAAAAATTATTAATACAAAATAGAAAGTAAAAATAAAACTAATTAACCTACACTTTACCTTTGTGAGGGAGGCGAGAGGGAGGAGGAGGAGGGTTATCATATCGGACAACTTTCTCACACACACACACACACACACACACACACACACAAAAGCAGTCACTGCTCTCTGCTGCAATTTTTTTGTGTGACTTTAACAAGGACCGTCTTTAATGACACTTGCTTTCGGCTCCTTTTGAGAATTTCGTGGAAATGTGACATTGCATTCTTGTAAAACATTCAGATTCATCTTCTGCACTGCTACAGCACTGCTAAAACACTCGCAGACCACTCGCAATCCAAGGTTTTACTATTATCTTACTGTGTCATTGATTATCTAGAACAATATCTTCTAGATAGATGGGTTATAGAAAAGAATCACTACCTTTAATAAAAAAAAAAACCCTTTTGTTTCTCAGCCTAAAATGAAGACAGACACAGTAATTGTTTGATCCAGCTGTATTTACTTAGTGCAACGTCTTACATCCATATTAAAGTTATAACACCAACATTTCTAGAAATTAAATAAATAATTAAATAAATAAATAAATAAATAAATAAATAGGAAAGAAAGAACAAAATCACTGATTTGGAAAAAATTCACCACCTCCTAAAAATGACTCGTGAACTCAATCAGGTGACACTAGTCACCATCTCAATGACACACAAGGCCATGTGAATTAAAATTTAAGTAAAAAAATAATCCGAGGCTTTATCACTGCCTTGAAGTCCAGTGAAGTCTATCATTAAAATGTGGAAGGTATTTGGTACAACATAGACCCTCCCTGGATCAATACATCACTTCAAACTAGATGAGAGAGTCAGGAGGAAACTGGTCAGAGACACAACTAAAAGGCCTACGGCAACTCTGAAGTAGTTGCAAGAATTTATGACAAAGAGTGGTCATTGTGTGCATGTGACAACAATGTCACAAATTCTCCACAAATGTGGCTTGTATGGGAGGGATGTAAGAAAAAAGCCACTCCTCAAGACAGGCCACATGCAGTCACAACTGAGAATCGCAAAAACCAAGGTGGCCAGATGAGGCTAAAATTTTATTATTTGGCGAAAACCCCAAATGATATTTCTGGCAGAAGTCCAATAGAGCTCACCATCCAAATAACACCATTTCTACAGTAAAGCGTGGAAATATCCTGTTATTTCTCGGCAACAGGGACTGGTGCGCTTGTCAGTATAGAAGGTAAATGGATGGGACAACGTCCAGTCACCATCAAATTTAACTCACCTTGAGGAGTTTAAAAGAGTGGGGAAATATTAGAGTGGGCCAGGAGGTGCAAAGCTTTGTGTGCCATTGATTTTGTGTGCCGTTGGTGTTAAATCTTTCATTTGGATGTTAAAAGTTGCACTGAAAACAAAAACTGTGTCTGTCTTCATTTCAGGCTGACAAGCAACAAAATGTGATTATTTTATAGGAAGGTGATTCTTTTCTATATAGCCAGTTTAAATGTTTATAGATTTACATGTAAAGTGAATGATCTCCTGCTCCTCTTCACTGCAGTAAACTCCAGCGTGGTAGTATCCTGGACTGGATCCTTCACTACTACTGCCACATTTCACCATAAACAGATCTCCTAATTTTGCATTTCCGGTATATTTCTCATCAGGGCGTTTGACAACTGTGAAACCGTCGGGTACACGACCAAAGGCAATCAAAAAGTTAAAATCCTACAAAAAAAAAATATATATATATATATATATATTATACAGATTTAGTCACAGATCTGACTTAAGGATTGCGCATTACTGTACGTAACTCAAACTTTCATTCCCTTTTCTGAAAGCACACTTCATTTTAATATACACCCAACATTTTAGTATTGTGAATCTCTCTTGTACAGACAAACTAGTTCTAAACCATTGAGAAATTGACTTCACAAAGCCTCTGAAAGTGTGTTACAGTAGCTTTTCTGTTGTATAAAAAAAAAAAAAAAAGACAGGCAACCCATCACTCACCATGTGTATCAGTGAGCCTTGGACATCCAAGATCATGTTACCAGTTTACTGATTGTTGTTCTTTGGACCATTTTTGATAGGTACATCAGAAACAATGTATAAGGGAACACCCCACAACCTCTTTCAACACATTGACAAATTGTTAATTTGAAGCTCAATATATCCTACCCCTTGACAGGTTTTTCATTTCAGTTGTCAGTGGTTTTAATGTTATGATTGATCAATGTAAACGTCTGCCACTGGTTTCGCTTTTAGCACAGCTGCCTACGTACAGTATTATGCAACTTGAAAATTTGACATTGAAATCTTTTGACAATGATTTGATAGCAAAAATATTTTTATATAAATAACATTAACAGTGATTTATGAAGCTGGAGGTAGGGAAGTTTAATTTTCAAATTTTAAAAGTCAGCTTTTGACTATATTAAATAATTAAATAATCAGATAACCTAAAATAATATTCTAGAATGTTTTTGACTTATTGGTCTAGGTGTTTTCCTGGAATAGATAAAGAAATTCTGCATTAATTTACACAGAATAGCACTGACAAAAGAACACAGTGACACTCACCATTGCTGTTATTCACCAACTTCAACTGTAGAAAATATTAGAAAATGTAAGTAATTTAAATATTAGTAGTAATTATAAAATAATAAAAGTAAGAAAAGTTATGTTTTCGATAATGTAATTTCACCACCCTTTTAGACAGACATAACTGAATTATGCCTACAACAGGATGCGTCCTGTGGTCATGTGGTACAGAAAAATCTAGCTCTTCCTGTTACATTAAAAGGGAACTGTATTTGCTTTTGTTTTAGTTTTCACCTATTTTTACTTTCATATTCAGTAGTTTTAGTACCAATGGTTCCAGCTGTGTATATGTGTCATTACCAAGTATTATATTGCACCTGTATCCTTATTTCATTGCCTTTTTTTTTTTGTTAACTCTTAATTTCCTGTAGCTTCACTGTACTGCTCCTTTTTGGGCCTTTGAGACACTTAGAATGGATTATCAACTTCCTAGAACAGATTTTTTCAAATTTCTCCAGTCATTTTATTTAATCTGAAATGAGACAGGGCAAAATCCGCTTTGAAATGTCTGATATGGCTCCCTTTTATCAGAAACCTCTGATAAAGAACCCCCCGGGTGCACACCCCTGGTTTAGACCCTGGGCTGTTTGTTAGGTTCTGATCATGAATGAATAACGTTGAATAATTGTGTCAGCTTTTTATGATTTCTGTTTTTAACTATGACTTTAATTGATTGATTGATTGATTAATAAAAGCAATATAACTTATCTCACTTACAGCAAGTTTTATTAAATATGCCAAATAAAATCTAACTGTTGTTGTTTTTTTGTTTGTTTGTTTGTTTATGTTGTTTAGGAGGTTTCAGTTCCAACTGATATCTTAATGTGACACTGAAGTGTACATTTAATAAATAAATAAATAAATTTGCTTTAATAATACAGTAGGTCAGTTTTCTGTATATGAAGTGTGCACATCATATTTAATATAAATATGCACTGGATATAGGAAAGAAGCAGCAGAGGCAATTAAATTTTAGTTTAAGTTAATGCATTTGGTTTGGTACCGTTACTGTACTAACCATACCTTTTCAAATAAATATAGTATACAAAAATCTTTTTTACGCCATCCTTTATTTATTATTATTTTTATTGATATTTAACAACAACAAAAAAATCTTGTGTTGTTACCGAAATAGAACTGTTGGGTCGCGCCAGTGTTTGTGGTCGTGTGTGGTGTGAGTTTTGTTCTCTTTTGTTTCTGTTAATTGTTAAATGTTAAATATTGTAAATAGTCCTTTGTTTGTATATACATTTCTTTTTATGGAAGCAGTAGGGGTTGGGTGCCATTTTTGTTAAACCCGTTTTCTCCTGTTTTTGTATTCTTAGTTAGGGAGATAGTTTAGCCCTGTGTTTTTGGTTTAGTTTTCTTTGTAGTTTAGTTAGTTTGTGGGAGGAGATAGGGCAGGGTTTTTGTTTATTGTTTTGGCCTTGGCCCAACCCTGAAGCCAAGAGCTTCCGGTGTGTGTGTGTGTATAAAAAATAAAAGAGAAAAAGACGAAAGGCGTTGTTTAAGATTTTATTATTTATTACGCCCTGGGACCCTAAACCTGGGGGCGTAATACTGGGGCTGCAGAGACATGTCGGCTTCATCCTTAATCTCTAGAACCTGTTCCCTGCAGTGTTTTTGTAGTTGTGCCAAGTTACCATAATTTTTCACCTGCTGAGACAGCAAGAGAAATGGATTAGAGGGATCATTAGCCTCACCTTATATCTGGGTGTTCATGTCATCATCCGAAGATTGCACCAGCCACACTGATTGTGTTGACGCAGGTCTTCACCACCTAGGCCGATATGTCGCCCACTTTCTTGGCATCTTTGCCAGCAGTAAACAGGGCCAATCATGACCTAAAAGTGGAGGGACAGGCAGCTCAGGAATTTATTTACCTCAGTGGCCTTCCCATCGGTCACCATGCACACAGGTAACTGGCACAATTGAACTTACATCGGTTCGCATGCACAGTGCATAACCACTGAGGGGTAAACTTTCCTGTGCAGTGCATGGGTGCTGCAACAGGTTCTTTGATGCATTTGTGGTCTGCCAAAAGGCTCCTATTGGTCGCCTGGTTAATTTCCGGTTCCAACAGAATTGGTGCATTGCGGGGTGACTCCAGCCGTGGAGGTTGTGGAGCCGGTTCTTTGCAAAGCACAGGAAAGAAGCTGGAAGGCTTTTCTCCCACAGTTGCTGCCTCTCATGAACGAGTGACAGAACCTTGCATAGCTGGTTCAGGAGCGAGAGGAACACACAATCCTTTGCGACTTTCTTAGCAACTTTGAATGAAGTGAGATGCTCAGGCTGGAGCCACCGAATTACAATTTGGGTCAGGCAGTGCAGTGGGCTCTTGGTGCAGCGTGTCAGGCATATGTGCACTTAATGAATTCAAGCATAGCTTGAGTCCTAGAAAGGCCATCGCAGGCGAGAATTTCAGCTTTATGTAGATCGTAACTTTCAGCATAACTTTGTTGAAGAGTATGCACATGTTGTCATGTGGCATGAGCTTAGTGAACAGGTGCTGCGCATCTCTGTGTGGGATTGACAGAGGCACATCCATGGCTCCTCGATGTTGGAGTTGTGAGAGCTCGACTGTTGTCGACCGGCAGACCTTGTGAGAGTTGCTCCAGTAGCACCTGTTGTTGAATGCTTTTTTTAAGAGATGCCCCAGAGGATGGAAGATTGAAGACGTCAATGGGTGCGAGGTTGGTGGAGTAGGGGGATGAGGCAGAATTTTGTACCCCAAGTCGCCTGCAAGTTTCACCTTTTTGTGAGCTGAATGGGCTGGCCCCTTGTCATAAGGCGCCAGCCTTATGACATCCAAGATGGATCCAAGGATCCAAGGATCCAAGATGGCGGCGGTGAGGTCGGCTGCCGTCACGACTGCTCCGACCACCTTTTCTTTGTTTTTTAAGTTAGTTTT